>JAFBMS010000497.1:0-97602 GCA_019788955.1 Albula glossodonta
CCCTAACCCTAACCCTAACCCTAACCCTAACCCTAACCCTAACCCTAACCCTAACCCTACCCCTAACCCTAAACCCTAACCCCTAACCCTAACCCTAACCCTAACCCTAACCCTAAACCTAACCCTAACCCTAACCCTAACCCTAACCCTAGCCCTAACCCTAACCCTAACCCTAAACCTAACCCTAACCCTAACCCTGACCCTGGCAAAGTGGCCTACCTCGGGAAGTCTCTTGGACCTCCGTTTCCGAGGTAGGCCAGTTTGCCAGGGTCAGGGTTAGAGTTAGGGTTAGGGATAGGGCTAGGGTTAGGGTTAAAAAAATGGAAGGTCGTACAGACTTGAAACATAGTTCTAGGTGGGGGTTTTTGGGGGCGCTGAGAATGGCAATAGTGGTCCCGACTCTCTACGGCCTTCCATTCCCGAGGTAGGCCACTTTGCCAGGGTCAGTGTTAGGGTTAGGTTTAGGGTTAGGGCTAGGGTGAAAACAATGGAAGGTCCTAGAGACTTGAAACCTAGTCCTAGGTGGAGGTTTTTGGGGGTGCTGAGAATGGCAAAAGTGGTCCCGAGTCTCTACGACCTTCCGTTCCCGAGGTAGGACACTTTGCCAGGGTCAGGGTTAGGGTTAGGGTTAAGTTTAGGGTTAGGGCTAGGGTGAAAACAATGGAAGGTCCTAGAGACTTGAAACCTAGTCCTAGGTGGGGGTTTTTGGGGGTGCTGAGAATGGCAAAAGTGGTCCCGAGTCTCTACGACCTTCCGCTCCCGAGGTAGGACACTTTGCCAGGGTCAGGGTTAGGGTTAGGGATAGGGCTAGGGTTAGGGTTAAAAAAATGGAAGGTCGTACAGACTTGAAACATAGTCCTAGGTGGGGGTTTTTGGGGGCGCTGAGAATGGCAATAGTGGTCCCGAGTCTCTACGGCCTTCCGTTCCCGAGGTAGGCCACTTTGCCAGGGTCAGGGTTAGGGTTAGGTTTAGGGTTAGGGCTAGGGTGAAAACAATGGAAGGTCCTAGAGACCTCAAACCTAGTCCTAGGTGGGGGTTTTTGGGGGTGCTGAGAATGGCAAAAGTGGTCCCGAGTCTCTATGACCTTCCGTTCCCGAGGTGGGACACTTTGCCAGGGTCAGGGTTAGGGTTAGGGTTAGGGATAGGGCTAGGGTTAGGTTAAAAAAATGGAAGGTCCTAGAGACTTGAAACCTATTCCTAAGTGAGGGTTTTTGGGGGCGCTGAGAATGGCAAAATTGGTCCCGAGTCTCTGTGACCTTCCGTTCCCAATGTAGGCCACTTTGCCAGGGTCAGTGTTATGGTTAGGGTTAAAAAAATGGAAGGTCGAAGAGACTTGAAACCTAGTCCTAGGTGGGGGTTTTGGGGGGCGCTGAGTATGGCAAAAGTGGTTCCGAGTCTCTGCGACCTTCCATTCCCGATGTAGGAAATGTTACCAGGGTCAGGGTTAGGGTTAGGGTTAGGGTTAGGGCTAGGGTTAGGGTGAAAACAATGGAAGGTCCTAGAGACTTGAAACCTAGTCCTAGGTGGGGGTTTTTGGGGGCGCTGAGAATGGCAAAAGTGGTCCCGAGTCTCTACAACCTTCCGTTCCCGATGTAGGAAACGTTACCAGGGTCAGGGTTAGGGTTAGGGCTAGGGTTTGGGTGAAAACAATGGAAGGTCCTAGAGACTTGAAACCTAGTCCTAGGTGGGGGTTTTTTGGGGGCGCTGAGAATGGCAAAAGTGGTTCCAAGTCTCTACGACCTTCCGTTCCCGATGTAGGAAACGTTACCAGGGTCAGGGTTAGGGTTAGGGCTAGGGTTTGGGTGAAAACAATGGAAGGTCCTAGAGACTTGAAACCTAGTCCTAGGTGGGGGTTTTTTGGGGGCGCTGAGAATGGCAGAAGTGGTCCCAAGTCTCTACGACCTTCCGTTCCTGATGTAGGCCACTTTGCCAGGGTTAGGGTTAGGGTTATGGCTAGGCTTAGGGTTTAAAAAATGGAAGGTCCTAGAGATTTGAAACCTAGTCCTAGGTCGGGGTTTTGGGGGGCGCTGAGAATGGCAAAAGTGGTCCCGAGTCTCTACGACCTTCCGTTCCCGATGTAGGAAACGTTACCAGGGTTAGGGTTAGGGTTAGGGTTAGGGTTAGGGCTAGGGTTCGGGTGAAAACAATGGAAAGTCCTAGAGACTTGAAACCTTGTCCTAGGTGGGGGTTTTTGGGGGCGCTGAGAATGGCAAAAGTGGTCCCGAGTCTCTACGACCTTCCGTTCCTGATGTAGGCCACTTTGCCAGGGTTAGGGTTAGGGTTATGGCTAGGGTTAGGGTTTAAGAAATGGAAGGTCCTAGAGATTTGAAACCTAGTCCTAGGTGGGGGTTTTGGGGGGTGCTGAGAATGGCAAAAGTGGTCCTGAGTCTCTACGACCTTCCGTTCCCGATGTAGGCCACTTTGCCACGGTTTAACCCACCTTTTATGTTCGGGTCAAATCTGATCGATTTACAGCTTCATAAGTACATAAAAAATGTATTTTTTCTCTGATTACCCCAAGACTTAATGATATCCTCTGTAGGGTCCCTAGCCAACGGCTATTCCAATGTGCACACGCTCACCCTGACATCATCAGTGAGCGCGTGTTTTGAACAGTCTCACTGCTTAAGACAGCCCATGTGTGTTAGGGTACACTAATACTGTAGCGCCTGTTCGTTCTCGCTCATCCACCCCTGATGGGCGGAACACAAGCAACAAACTTTTGCTCCAGGCTTGTGCTTCGTCTCGGAGGCAAGCACTTCGTCAACCATCCTTCACAGCACAGTGCATTACTGGCCGACTTCACGTGACCGATCCACAGCCATCCTGCATGATAACACTAAACCACTGTTTTAGCTTGCTTCACAGCATCTGGAACATCCAACAACAGCGAACCAATTTCATCCAAACCAGACCTGCAAACTTGGACGACGTGCGATTTCAGAAAGTTCAGCAGCGGGATTCCTTCTCCAGCAATGGACAGACAAAAGGACAAACCCCTTGGACAAATGAACTGCGGTATTTGCTATCTCCAGATAGCAACTACACGTAAGACGGACACATCAGGCACTCGCATTGGAAGTTTCGCGCTCTGTTTAATTCCAGTGTAATTTATCTGCAATATCTGTATAATCGTGCATAACCATGTATAGTCTGTGTTCGGAACAGTATTGGCTAGCTAGCTACCGCTAATTAGCTTCATACTAGCTATCGATTATATTTTCCACAAACAGGAATTTATCATTTCTTAACCGGAGACTGCCGCTCCTCCAGCATCCAGGAAACGCCGCGGCCGCATGCTGATGGGCTCCCAGTCTTCTGACTCCGCTGGACCTGGGATGGGGAAGGCTAGAGAGGGAGAGGCAAAACACCAGGTCACCCCTCTGTGGACTGGGCAGAGCAGGGACACACACACACACGCTGTTAAACTCTGTGGGTCACGTCCCTCTCACTGCTGGGGGCACACCCCCGCTCGCCTTCTGCCCAGCCCGGAGTATGCAGCTCTGCCGCCCGTCGCCTTCTCCCTCCACTAGCACTGGATCTTGCAGTTTCCTCCGTCCCTTCCCTCAGTCGGCTGCCGACACGGTCCCAGGTGTGCAGTCCCTGCCTCCACTTGCACAGCACGCACACCTAAAAAGAAATTCCCCCGTGGGATTTCTCCCCATAAACCCAAAAGAAAATAACAAAACCGAAAAAAGAAAACGAAACCAAACCTTCAACGAAAATGCCGGCAAAAGCTTCAAAAATCATAAATAACGGAAGCAACAACCGAAAGAAAACGAAACTTCCAAATAAACAAAAATAACCCCGTCTAAATAAAAACCCAACACACTACAGGTTCCTTCCAAGCTGCCCGAGCGTGAGCTGCCTCATCCCCCGTTCTTTTATCCTGACTCCCTGTGCGGAGAGAACAAGAGACAGCTGCGCCAGATCACCAATCAGACAAAGCAAGAGAGACAAACCACCCCGATCCATATACCGCACGCGTGCCCCCAATCACCAATGAAGAAACTCACCCAAATGGCGGCTCGTCAGGCTCACCTCCTGACATGTACATAGAGACGGGAATGCGCCCATTGTTCCCAACTCACGCATGCACACACACACGCATACACAATTTCCTTAGCTGATAGAAACTGTTTAGTTAGATTTTCACTGTTGTTCAGTAAATATATTTTATTAAACCTTGTGTCTGTATTGATATTGTAAGAATGCGAGCCGAGGCCAAATCAATCTGAATGTAATGCCTTCAACCGTTATGAATTAGTAATTGTTGTATCTTTAATTATAGATTAGAGTGTCAATAATTATGATTCATAATTATCAAAAATCAGACTGATTAACTCATAAATGAGACTGATTTCCACGTGAGTCTGCTTAGGGTAAAACCTTGGTACACTTATGTTTGTTTAGAATATTAATGTTATTTTGTGTCGCCGTGTTAGAATCCGGCGCATTATCCTCATGTCATCTGGCGCCCTTTTGAGGATATAGATAATATTAATTGTTCTATATATATTTGCTTCCAAGTTTGAGGAATAGAATAAGTTCCTACATAACTGATGCCACACGTGAAGTCTAAATAATCCCTACACCCCCATACTATAGTTGAAAATTTCTGATCACCACATTCTCTGAATTTTCAGAGGTGCCCAATTTTGCTACACTAAATAATTATATATTTCCTGCACTCCAGCCTATTCTAGTCTGGTTAGGAGTGTACAAGCCCCAGCTACTGCCCCAGCCCCCCCCTCTCCCCCTATCAAAGATAGGGGCAAAAGAGGAAGAGATGCCAGCTCTGTGCCCCAAGAGACAATAAAACAAGTCTCACCTGCTACAAATGAGGTGTTTTTGTTTGCCAGGCACACTCCAACCTGATTGTCCAATGCCACTCCTGTTCATGTTGATTTTCTGAATATAGTCTCCATTTTGATTGTTAATATAATTTTTTATGTTTTTGCATGTTTATTGCAGTTTTTCATGTTCATCCCTAGTTGGACATCTTGTTTACAGCATTAAAATGTGCTACATAAAATCTGATGATGATTATGTTTGAATTCTGTTTTTTGTTTTAATGTAAGAACAGTTAAACCAGACCGGTCAAATATGACCGGGAACACCAAAGTAAGGGGGAAAAACTAACATAATACAAGGGTAAACTGAATATCAAAAACAATTGCTTGGTATTTCAGTTGGGAGATTAATCTTCCACCACATTATTGTTCCTCTCCCCAACATCTTACCAGTTCATATGAAAAGTATAATAGTTTAGATTCTGGTGGGCTTAATTGGGACGTTTCCCCTATATGTCAGTAAATGTATAAAAAAGTTCTCTCAGGGGATTACTGTTTTCAATCATAATGTCAAACAAGGTTCTAATTTTGTATTTTGTAAAAATGCATATACTTGATATTGTATTTTTTGAAAAAAAAAAAAAAAAAAAAAAGAGGGTGTTACTGTATATTATGTTTCTTCTCCCCCTCCTTTTTTTTGTGTGTGTGAATTATTTCCAGGACGGTAAGGTAGTGGGCTCCGCCTGTTTCGCCAGGATTGGCTGCTGGATTGAGAGCGGCGAGTTTGAAGGCAGTGTGTCCAACTTCAAGAGGGGAAGAGGTTGGGGCTATGGAAGGGGTCGAGGCTCATTTTCAGTTGTGCTCTGACGAGAGACAACATGGGCCTTTGTTCACTGCTTAGCAGCTACTCTTGCCAGCTTGCCCGGAGTTTTTGTGTGTATTTAGGTTAAATTCTCTGTCTTGTCTATTATTATTATTATTATTATTATTATTATTATTATTATTATTATTTTATGTTTCATAAAATCCCTTTAAACGTCATTGTATGTTTGTGTTTTGCTGGCTGAGCGGCTTTGGTTTAGCTTATTTCTTTTGTTTGCATCCCTGACCCTAGACAGGGATGTAACAGAGGGTTAGGTGAGAATAGGTGGTGAGAAAGGGATGGATTCTCCTGGTTTTATATATGAAGAATCTGCACACATGGCTCACCGCTGCAATGTTCATTACTGTATAAAGTACAAAATGTAGCATAAACACAGTGTAAAAAATTATGCTTCTTACAAACTACTCATTTTAAACATGAGCTTTATAAAGTCAAATGAGATTAAGCAGTCAGTGCTGCTAGCAATCATTCGCCTCCATTACAGCCAACTTGCAAACAGTAGCAAGTAACATATAAGACTCAGCAGTGAATGACAAATAACAAGTCAATAAAACCCCAAAATGCAATTCTAAAAAAAGAAATACATAAAAAATTAAACACCATGTCATACCTTTAAATCTTAGATATTAATAAAATGCTTTATACAGACTCCAACAGACTTCCATCAGCAGCACCTATAAGACACTGAAATTCACATTCAGTTTTATACCACTGCTGCTACACTGTTAGCCATGCTCATGCTGACAAACTACATATTGCCTTATTATACTTCCAGATTGAGTTTGATTGCAGTGTGATGTCTTACGGACTGCTGCTGGCATTTACTCACAAAGGACTGTAAGTACAGTCTGTTCCGCTCTCTCTGAAAATCATACTGTGTGGATGGAAACTGAGCTGCATCCCATACTCTTCATATGATAAAATCTGTGTTCCAAAGTAGTGTTTATGCTCTTTTAAAGTGCAGGTTCTTTTGTGAGTTTATTATATACTAATGTAATGATTCTTCCTCTCTTTAAATTTTTTGATGTTATTGTCCTTACTACATATCCTCCTTTTTCACACACACCTGCTCACTTATCCACTTGTGTTCCCACTCTCTCTTACAGACACATAAACTCTCTGACACTCATATTGTGTGTTTCAGGAAAAAAAACTTTTTGTTTTGAAAATTTTAGATGGAGCCTATTTACTTTAAAAATGTTTGCACGCTGAAATTTGTTAGCAAGGGTACATTCCCTGTATAAAATATTAGAACATGATCATCAATTTCAAAACACTCCAGGCAAAAACTCTTGTACGTCCCTCCCCCCCAAGGGGCTTTGCTCCCTATTGCTAACCACTGCCATATGCCACACTTCCATAACCCTAACCCTAACCCCTAACCCTGCCATATGCCACACTTCCATCAGTTTCTCTGCCCTGAAAGTGATCCTCTCCATAAAGTCCCTCTAAACTCTCCTCTGGTAAATAAAATTAATCTTCCCACATCCCTGACTATGGATCACTGTGTGGAGAGGTACTCTTTTCCCCATTAACTACCATGCCTGAATCTTTCTATTTTCTTTCTATTTCATTGGAATGGCCAGATATCTACAAAAATTGAATAACACACCTGAGCATCACAGCTCTGGAATGTAGGTCTCTCCTTCATCTGTTGGTGAAGTTACTTCAGTAGCTGCTGTAGGTGGAGCATTTCTAATGATGCATTTGAATGGCAGGCTAAGCATCATTATTCACATCAGTTATACTATTTAATATCCAATCATACAAAACGATGGGTAAGAATCTCTGAACATGAAGTCAGTAAATAAAGACCAGACCACACTAATTGATTGTGTCATGGGGCCAGTTTTATTGAATCACTGCTTGATTCTACAACCAATGTAAGTTCAAATTTGGGTGATATCACAAAGTCAGATTTACCTGACGTTGAGGCTTGATCCCAGGATGTTACCACAGAACAGGAAATGTGGAAAAATAATGGAAAATAGGCAAGGAAGGAAAAAGAAAAGGACAGGGGCAAAAGAAGGGAGCAGAGTCTTTAGGAAGGCCAGGGCCTGCTCATGTGTTGGTTAGCATGGTTTCTTATTTGACAATATAAAAAGTGCAACTCCCTCTTTACTTCTGGGAAGGAATCATGCTGTCAATGGCCTCTCCTTTCTCCAGCTTCTTCTCCATCTCAACCATAAGCTTCACACCATCCACCACCAGCTGCACCTGCTCCACCTCAGAGGAGCCCAGACGGTCAGCATTGGAGATGTCAAAAACACCACCCACAGAGGCAGTGTCCACACCACCTGAGACAAATAGGGAGGAGGTCATCAGTAAAGATCCGGTCTGCTATCTGCTACCATTTTGAAAAGATAGGCTCTTGCCATGTCTACCAATGGCCATGTTTGCCAAACTTGCAATTATTAAGAACTTATGGATGCTGTTTTGAACTATTTTCAGGTGGGACATTTGCAATAAACAGGAGAAACTGATGTCATTCAGGATATATACTGAGGTTTCTTTGTGCAGGATGTACACTGAGCAGTTATACACACCTGTGCCACGCTTCTGCAGGCGCAGCCTGGTGAGAATCTCCTCAAACTTGGCGTGTGTGCTGAGCTTGGGCAGTTTTACGTGCACGCCTCCACGCAGGCCAGTACCCAGGTTGGAGGGGCAGGTGAGCACGTAGCCCAAGTGCTCATTCCACATAAAGCCGTGGTTGTGCTTCTTGAAGGTCTCCTCAATCTGTCACGGGGTGAAGAATGAAAGAGACATTCCACATGATCTGCACGGTACAGCTTTTTGGTGAATTAGGGGACTTAAAGTTTGTTGGGGTTTATGGTACTGAAGGTGGATTAGGGGACTTAGGGTTTGTTAGGGTTTACAGTACTGAAGGTGGAATAGCATTTAAGAAGCTCAAAGCTATGTGGTGAGTTGGGGTAAAGTGGTTGTATGAGCTAAAACGAGTTTCACTAAACCTAGGCTATAATAAAAAAAAAGTTTTGCCTTCCTGTTTTTAATTGGCTGTAACAATGCCTGGCTTGGTCAGCTTGTATCAACTCAAATGTATGGTGATGTACAGGATCCAACTTTGACTTGTCTCTGTCTTGGACCTCCAGGTGCCAAGAACCATTGCCTCCTGGTCTAATATGCAAATGTGCACCATGGTGCATATATGAGCTAAGTGGAGCCACCTCTTCCAAGCCTGAGTGCATCTGTCTGCTGTGCACTGTCTCTCCATGCTGCATGATAAACAGCACTAAAATAAGAGTGTAGTTGTTTTGCTATGCTTTCTATAATGAAGGCTGTGCTTGGTCATTTGTGTTGGCAAACTGATACACACCTTCTTCAGGCCGACGCAGAAGCGCCTGAACACCTCCTTCATGTTGCCGCCCTTCTGCATGGAGATCACACGCAGGTGGTCCTCCTCGTTCACCCAGACCAGGAAGGTCTTGTTATCATTGTGCCTGTTGAGAAGAACAGCATGGTCATTAGAACATATTTGAATCTTGTATGGACTCAGGAGATTTCAAAAAGGGTGTCACACTCACCAGATGCCTCTTGCATCAGGCCAGTCGCGGGCCATGCCAGCACATGTGAGCAGGGGGGACACAGGCTTGTCAAACAGGAAGTGGTCAGCGATCAGCTGCTCCTGGTCCTTGTCAGTCATGGTCTTCAGGGGGTAGTACTTGCCCTTGAACTCTCCGTCCAGGATGCTCAGAGCTGTGAATCACATAACACCCATGAGAAGGAGGCGACAGGCACATTTTACTAATCTAAAAGAGCTTTGGTTTCTAATGTGGTGGGGATTTAGACAAAAGTCATTACCCCTCCTTTTTCACCAACCATGCTGTTACCCTCAACAACCAGGCTGTTACCCCCACCATGTAGCCTTTTCCCCCTGAAGACTCTCACTGGCTGCACACACAAATTTGCCCAATTAATGGCAAGCTTGTGACTTAGGCTGGGCAATGAGATCAATAATCTCATCATGATATACTCTTTCATATCTGGGCATGACAGTAATACGTTATATATGTTAAATTATGGGTTAATGGTTTATTTCTGCTTCTGACTTAATCCTGCAGCGCTGAGGACATTCATGGAGTTTTATAAATAATTATTTATTTTCAGAACATCTTAAACATGAAGAAAACAACATTACAAAGTATCATTTTAACTATTTAAAATTCAAATAAATTGACACAAAATTGGGCATAGGCTATTTCTCAAAAATGGAATTAAATTATCAGAACATATTTACCGTGTAATTTTACAGAATATTTTAATGAGTTTTATTTCCATTACAAAAGGCACAAAATGTTATGGGACAAAAAAAAAAAAACTTGATAAACATGTCATTTTAGAACTATCAATACCATGCTTTTTGGTAACATTAGACTGACTGGAAAAAAACATGTTTTTCATGCATCCAAAGCCACTCCCTCACAATTATATTAAAATAAATATTTTTGAAAAATGAATACTTTTTTGCCGCTACCAGCTGTTAGTAGCCTAAACGCTGTGTAGACTTTAGGTAAGTGCTTGTGGTTTAATTGTTGAAACTAAAACTGTTCCAGAACATGTCAATAATAAGCAGGGGAAAACAAACACAATTATTTCTAAAGAAAATTATGCTGAAGAGTTTATCATTGATGATGTGGTTAAGTTTACTGTGATAGCTGTTGTTACTGATTTATCTCCCAGCCCTAGCTGGGGCTCAAAGAGCCAGCTGAACCATGAGCATGTCCATTTACTCTAACCCAAGGTTAGACAGACACAGTGTTATGAGTCAACAGTTGCTACACAAGCAGGCTGCAGGAGGGGCTGCTGCTTACCTTCCACTGACAACTTCTCCACAGCTCTGCGCTCCCCACGGCTGTTGTGGGGGGGCAGGGCATACCCCTTAATGCTGCGGCCAGTACGCACACGGCTGCTCAGCACATAGTTGGGGTCAAGGTCATCTCCACCCTATGGAAGCAGAAGCATCAAAAGCCTTCCTCAGTTACCACGCATTTTCTTCACTTAAATTCATGACAAAATGGTAACAACATGTTCCAAACATGGTTAAAACACAGAGTAGATAATTACCTCAAACGTAACATTTATGTTGCAAATGTTTAAATTACTTTTTACTAATTGCTAATGTCCTGGCAGCAAATTAAATGTGATCCAATGGTAATTTTCCAGTTCATTTTGTTTCAATTAAGAAAGCCTAACAACGTAATGACAGGAGAGGGAGTAGGAATACAGAATCAGCTACTCAGGCTTAGACACTGGAGGGTTAAAGTGGGGAGTTTGAGGGTTACGATAAGGGCTTAGATTTTAGAGTTTAGGGCTATGTATAGGAGAATTTCGTTTAGGTTTTGAGATTTTGAGAATAGGGTTATCCACTGGAGTGTCAGGAGTCAGAATGTGGGGTTTAGGATTATGCATTAGAGGGGTACGGTTTAGTATTAGGGATATCCATTAGGGGTCACCTTCAGGTTCTCGAAGTTCAGGTCAGTCTTGTGCTTGTCAGTGGGCTTGTAGCCACCATGACGGTCAGAGATGACAGGGTCCAGCAGGTCCTTGAAAACCTCATAGGACTCCTCATCACCAGCAACACAGCCTACGGTCATGATGAAGGGGTGGCCTGGGGACAGACAATAAGAGTTTTGTCACTCACCTGACATTCCTAATCAGTATGCAAGCACTGGGTCATTTGTCTCACTTTCCCAAGCAATGCAAAAAAGGACTGCCAGAGATTAACAGAAGCTGAAAATAGAAATATTTCTAGGTAGACAGTGCTTAAACCTGCAATATAAACTGAATCCTCAGTTGCAAGAGGATATTTTTCCCTCAGTATTGTATTGATTTTTGTTTTAAAAAAAGTTGGATATACTGTTTTGATACAGGTTTGTTTGTGGTGCCTTGATGTTCATTGTTGTATCACCATTAAGCTCTTCACATAACTCATGTGTGTTTAAATTCCTGAAAGTTCATTATTTGGATGGTGAACCATATGAAAGCCTGCTGGATTTGGGCCCAGTCACTTGCTCACCTGGGTTGTCCACTCCAGTCTGGATGACATCATCGAGAGTGTAGCCAGTGGGGGTCTGCTTGTCCCTGAGCTTGGCATAAATCTCCTTGGTCAGCACCTTAGCCATGTGGTTGTTGTGCTGGGAGAGGTCAGGAAACTCCTCCTCCGGCTTGTAGTTCAGCTTGAAGTTGTTGTGGGTGTTTCCGAAAGGCATGATTGCGTTTCTCTCACTGTCTGAAAAAAAGGAAGGGCAACGGTCTGACTTTGGGGACCAGGCCCTCTTTTAAAATTACAAAGGTCACATGACAACCTCCCCAGGACCAGGGGTTAGGTAGCAATGTATAGCACTTTTTACTGGAGAGGATGTGAATGATTATTCACAGGTCTTTGTGAGGAAGGGAAACTTGTCTATGAAAGCATTAATCCATAATGATGGCAGCTCTGTTGAACAGCTGCACAGCTGAAGGGCCATGAAAACTGCAGTGTCTCTAGCTTCATTTCTGCATGTCACCAGCCCCCCCCTAATATTTCAGCCTATGAATAGCAGTAGGAAGAGGGGGAGGTTAAATGCCTGTATGCACCTGGCAGCCAGGGGTATTTTAAAGTAATACACAACCTTACTCTTCGCATACACATATTTAGACACACATTTTCACAGCCTGTCGTGTCATACAGGTCACATCCTATTCACTTCAGTACAATCCAATGTAACAGTGGTTACATTGGTGGTTCTGGCTACTTGGTAATACAAGTACAGGTAGTTTCTGTTCTATGATCTTGCATTAGCATACATCAGAATGCGTAAGGTAGTGAGCACACTTTCAACAATGAGCAGGACCTGAGCGGTGCTCTGTATCAGACCTGTATGAGAGCTGTAGTCATCCGTGTCCCAACAGTTCTCACTTAGGGAAGTATAGCTCATTACTGGCTACCTGCACCATATGGATTCAAACACAGAATATTTATTCCATCCAGCTGAGAGATGTGTAAGAGCAGTCTCAATGGATACCCAGCTACCCTGGAGTCAATGCTCAGCCACTCCCCAAAAGAACCCAACAGGAACACACAGGGAACCACTTAAAATATTACTTCCCCTAAAAAATAGGAAAGTCTACCAGACAGAAATACAGATTTAAGAATTTAAACATCTTCCTCCTTCTTCCAGAGTCTTTAAAGATCCAACCATACACTAAATGTCCAATGGCTGGCAAGCAGCTACTGTGATCAGGTGTTATGTCCCTCAACTGAAATATCTTCATGTACCATGAAGGATCAGATACAATGATCTGCCACTTCCCTTGCCATGTATGCTGCATGCACGTGATATGCTTTCTCACAGCGCAGAGCTCACAGAGCCCTGTGGTACTCCACTGTAATAAATCTTATGATATACCCAATAGATTCCTTTGCAATATATTTATGTTACAATCCCAGAGGCAGCCGTGACTGAAACATATCTGTATCCATCTTAGATACACAGTAATTCCCTGTTAGTTTACAGAACCCATACAAAGCCAAGAAAGTTTGCAAACTGCACTGTTGCTTCAGATTGCTTCATGCATAGAGGTTGCATCAATGTTTGACACCCAAGAAACTAAGGAGGTTTCCATTGCAAATAAAAAAATATGTAAAATGGGCTCAAAATTTTGGGTTCCAAAATCATTACCAGTGGTCACATAATTAAATTAGCTTTTTCTCAAATCAACAGTTTTTTTCTAAACAATTTAACCACCCTATCTGTTCCTTTAAATCATGCAAGTTGGGTTTACCTGCACAAAAGAAAGAGGTAACAGTCCTGGGGATCAGATCCTGTTCACCAAAGCCAATATAGGGGTCGCCCAAATCTGAAGGTCTTACCTTAGCTTATATACCCAGAAGGCTTGCACCCATTGGCTGGGGCACTTTCTTCTTGCTAATTCCTCATTGGCTGGGTGTGCTCCCTGATACCGTGTTTAGTGTTTGAAATGCAATAACTTACATCACAGTCACCCAAAGTGGGAGAACAGCTGTACCCTGTTTCTCAGCCCTCACCCCATACATAGCCCACAGCGGAGGGGGAGGGGAAGGAGAGGAATCATGGAGTAGAGTGACAGAAGCACAAAAAAGCTGAGCCATACTTTTGCCAAACATACCAGAGATTGTACCAGTGCTTACATCAAGCCTATGGGTTGGAAAAAATAAGTGGCATTCCATTATCACACAGCTTCATTTCCACACTCACCCTCTCCTTTCCGGATGCTGAATTCAGGTTGAGCCCTTTTCTGCAGATGTGTTAAACTGTGTGTGTGTGTGCAGTTCAAGAGTGGCATAAAGCCTACCTGATGTCAGGGACATGATTGGCCCAGAATGATGGCATGGGAGGTAACTTATTTTATAAACGGAATCTTAATCTCCTCTATCAGAGACAGCGACAGAAACAGAAGTGTGTGATTGTAAACAGTGCACAGTGCAGGGGACCTGAGCTCTGCTCAACTACCTGATGCATCTCACTATGGTGAATTACAATGTCCACTTTCAGATTCTCCACTTGGGATTTCTCCTGCTCTTTTCACTTGATTTCATTTTGGTTTTTGCTATATTTGTAATATTGATTCTAAAATATTTCTTATTTTCTAATGGAGAAAAGTTTTCTTCAAATAGTTTTGGACAAGTTGGCACTTGAAGGAAGGATGATCATGAAATTACATGGATAAACTGTGGAACTTTGGAATGATTTAAGGTGTATGGTTAGGGAAATTATGCTTGTTTTCCTCTCCCTGCTCTGAGCTCCTTCCAGGAGCTGTAGCTCAAGCACCACAACCCAACCCCTAGCTCAGCTATCTTGCCATCCTGCCCACCATGTGCCTTGCTGGAAATGTTTGCATTTTTTAATATTACTATTATTTTTGTAATTATTATCTATATACTTCATTATTCTTTATGTTTTGTATATAATACTGCATTGCCTCTCGTTGTTCACTCTTTCTCTGTGCCTGTCAGAGGCAGATGAATCCTCTGAGCTGGGTTGTGCTCAAGGTCTCTTTCTATTAGTCAGGGAATTTTTCCTTGCCACTGTTGCCCTTGGCTTCCTCTGAGGAGGGACTCAGGTCTGGGATCTGTGTAAAGTGGACAATTTGTTTTGCAAAAAGCATGATATAAACAAAATTGAATTGATGAAATTGAGTACCTAACAGAGTGAAAAACAGTGTTTATGCAGAAACCCTGAAGAGACCCAATTAACAGTGTAATCCCTCTGCTCTGTACTGTATCTGTCTCACTATCTTAATATCACAGATACCAGAGTGAAGTCCAATCTCATGACTATGCACGCAGACTTTCAGTGAGCTAAAATTTACTTTGAAGGGTTAATTGGAGTGTCTCATGTTTCCATCCTTGACCCTTCTCTCTTCCATCATCTCATTTCCTTATGGGCAAAGATGTTTGCTGTCTGGTTGTGCAACCCTCTTTCTGATCTCAAATCAAACAATCTCATCTTCATCTGGGGGGAAAGTTTGTTTATCTGTGCTGTCATAGTTCACAGCATCACACTCACAGGGCAGATTAGCTAAGGTTAACATTGACATAAATTACCTGCAAATATACTATTTGTATTGTGTGCATGTGTGTGTTTGCAGGTTTGTGAGTGTGTGTGTGAGTGTATATGTGTGTGTGAGTGTGCGTGTGAGTGTATATATGTGTGTCAGTGTGTGTGTGCATATGTGTGAGTGCGTGCATGTTAGTGTATATGAGTGAGTGTATATGTGTGTCAGAGATGTTCTTGTGTGCATGTGTTTCTGTGTGTGTGCACAGTCCACAAGTCCACAGCCTGCTGCTGTAGCAGAAACATCAGAGGTGTATTATTTGTTATTCAACCTGTCTGTCTAGCTTTTTGTATTCATAATAATGGCTAGTTTAAAGGCAAGTCACAGTATTTCACAGTATTTATTTGTAAGGCTTTGTGATTGCAGTACTGCATTGTCTTATAGGGCCTGTGAGCTGCTACATGCCTCCTCGGTGATGAGAGTTTTTAAATATATGAATAAATTATGAAACACAGAATCATGCACCAGTACTTAACCCTTTAGCACCCAGCAGGGGGTGCACTGCTTGAAAAGAGCTGGAGGGGAAATTGCAGGAAGTCCTGCCAAAGCGATACCACGGGGATGCCCTGGTTTTCTGTTGCAGGGGGAGTAAAGCTCAAGCTAAATACCCTTTAATCAGAGCTGAGTGTTACACATGCAAAAGTAAAATGAATGACAGAATGAAATCTGAAGGACATTGGAAAGCTGGTTTTAAGGTTGAATATACAGGATGAATGGAAAGTGTAAGAAAGGAGAATGGACCTCCAGATCAGAGGGTTTGGCCCTGGTCTGGGACCTGTATGGGGGAGGGGAGGGGGGGATTGGGCAGGCTGTCAGGGTGCCCTTGCCCTAAATTGACACCCAGTGTCCTGTTTCACAGCTGTCAGCCTCCCGTCCAGCCTTGACATGACTTACCAAATTAGTCTCTATCCTGGCTCCCCTTACCCTCTTATTGCTCCCAACCAACCCCCGAGCCCGCCTGTTACCAGGGCTTCATGTTTGGCTCCATACACTGAATGCTGCAGTCAATCACAACAAAGCTAGAGAAATGCATTTGATTGGTTAAGGGAGGAGCCATTTTTGCAGTGTGCAAAGGAGGAATGAGGAAGATTGAGTTAAAGCAGAATTAAAATTTTAATGATTTCTCATTTACCCCTGATATTAGCTTCAATGGTATATATTAGCATACCTTACTGTCGTACACATTGTTGCAGTCTGTAAATGTACAGAGCTTGGAAAGTCTACAATAATTTGATGGTGTGAAAGACACCCGCTTCAACCACCTTTACACAAGCTCCTTCCCTCTCCAAATCACACACTTGCTCGCTGCTTACATGGAAATCACATGATCACATCATCCAATCGCTATTCCCATTCTGTTATATTTGGTAATAATCTCAACAAAAGGTGATGGTGGAGAGTACAATACACACATAATGTCTCATTTGTTGAAAGTGCACATAAAATAAAAATTCTATTCTTTTTAAAATAAAAATTCTAATTATTATCGTTATTATTATTATTAATAATAATACAGATCTGCTCCTGATACAGACTCCCTGACATGGAATGTTTATATGGATTCAATGTAGCCCTTATAGTGCTGGAGTAAAGACACAGGATAACAAAGCATTGCTGAGGCTGTATAATGGTCTTTTCTTACTTTATATAAGAATTGCTCTTGTAGATCTATGTTATGCTTAGCTGTGTCTGGTAGGTAGTAAATATGTCTTATGTTTGTGTTGGTCATTGCAAGCTATTGACAATTTTGCTTCATTTTTCAATTGTACTTGCATTGTCATAAGGTAAAATGTATGTTGTCTATGAAGAACCACTTCCAGCAAAGCCCCTAGTCATGCACAACACTCTAAATGACTCCAGCAAAGCACCAAGTCATGCAAAACACTGTAAATTACTCTCAGTAAACTGATGAGGCATATGAAGGCATTTAATTCTTGACAGCTACTGCTGTTCAAATTCACTTTCTCAAGATTCATGAAATGTCAGAACCAGCTGCTGCATTTGCCTGTGGGACACAGCTGTGATAGATTATGCAGCAAAATACACTTGCATGTCCAACTTGTCTTGTTCTGCATGGCAAAATGCAGTTCAGTTTATGGCAAGGAAGCTCTTATCTCTGTAGGGTGAACACCAGTTGCCTGCATTCCATAAGATCTGGTTTCTGTGAACTTTTTGTACAGTATTGCATATTGCTATGCCAATCTACTGCAGGGTGTCAGCTAGTATTTGGGCAGTATTGCTATGAAACTAATTCACCGCTAGACAAAAGCGCTGAGGACTGTGTATGTAGCACTGTGCTGTTGGCCTATCTCCTTTGATCACGAATATCCCCATGGGGGAGCAATGTTGAAATGCTGAGAATATGTCCTGCCATCCAAAATTAGCATGTAGCATGAGAGACCAGGGACAGTTATGTAACTGTGGTGGAGGCCAGTCACAGCAGCACGAACGAAATGAGCATCGGGACTGACAAGTCCTCCTACTGAGAAAATGCACTTAGGGTTGAAGAATTCATCTAATTGCCCTGTGATTATGCTAAAGTCATGCTATGGTCTGTAGCTAGCAAGCTAAAATCATGCTATTATATGGGGCAGTTACATTGAAATCGTGCTATAGTATACAGCCCCCATGCTAAAGTCAGGCTATTGTATGCTGCTCTGTTGCTAAAATAATGCTATCACTCGATATCAGTAGATAATTCTGTATTTTGCACTGATCATGCTATATTCATGCTATAGTAGGGTTGCAGCTACCATGCTAAAATTATACTACAGCATTACAGGTATCATGCTGAAATCATCACACCAAAGTCATGGTATATTATGCAGTTATCATACGACAGTCATGTTACACTATGTAGCTATCACTTTTAAGTCATGTTGTTGTCTGATTAGTAAATAAGGATTGAGTAATATAATTCTAATTATTTTTAGTCTCCAGAGATTCATTTGTCAACAATGCTTGGTAGACATACAGTGTGGTATGCATTTTGACAGGAAAAAATTCAGCAGCCTTTGAGTAGCTTTGTTGCACACATGAGAGTATTATCAATCAAGGTGTAGACAGGAAGTGGTGTGATCACACAGAACCTGTAGACACAGTTGGTTACAGAAATAAGAGGAGAAAACCTAAGCTGGACTGACTCTCCTGAGAAATGTTGGGTAACTTAGAGTATAAATTCAAAGAGGCAAGTACACAGGTGCAACTCGTCCATTAATAAAGTAGATGACAGTTCAGCATGCACTGGGCCATATGCAGCTGCCTGCATATGCAAGGCCTGCAGTTACGGCTAGCATGGCCGCAAGAGCAGTCCTCAGCGACTTTTGAGATGTTTGATTTTTGGGATTGATTAGGTTGAATTTGCTGGTGTTTCACAAGTAATGGTTTCCAAGGTGATATCAGCATGGACCATATTCTAAATGTGTTGGTCAGCCATTCCGTTTCCTTTATTGCATTCTAATGTGCAAAATATGGGGAAACATTAGAAATATTATGATAGTTGTAACCGTTCTAATGCAACCCCTTGCTACAAAAGGCATGCTGCCAGCATTCAGCCTTTGAAGACATGTCTTCAGTAGGAGCTTTGTCTGTGCCCAAAGTGATTTACTGCATTTGCAGTCATTGTAGATCCCTCTAAACTAAACAGCTGGAATGAGCTTCATCTGTATCCTCATGCAGAAGAAATATCGAGAGAGTAATTTCTGCCACGTGAACTTGGCCATCATGAGCTATGTGAAACATTACACCCTGCAACAGAACACACAATCCTGGCTCTGCCCACATGTGAGTGCACCCTCTACTCCGCCATCATGTGAGTCATGGAAAATATACGCTTAATTTATAATACATTAGTATTACTCATTTATAATATATCCTGTATACAGTCAATATAAAATACTCGCAGTCTGGCTTTATGTTTTTAATATAATAAAAAGATCCCTGCCTCTCCACATGTTTTGATAACTAACATTTAAATGAAAAAACTTGGCTATAAATATGCAGAAAAGGCATAGATATGGGAATAGTGGTATCTGCTGTAATGTAGTTGCCTTGATGATTATTGCACCCAACCCTAACCCTCACCCAAACCCTAACCCAACTCTAACCCTAACCCTAACCCTCACCCAAACCCTAACCCAACTCTAACCCTAACCCTAGCCCTAACCCTAACCCTAACCCCAACCCTCACCCAATGATGACTGCACCTACATTAGATAGAGAAATAGTGCAGGCTTCAATATTTCCTCTTCATTTTAAATGTCATAAAGTTTGTTTTGAAACTTCTGAAACCCTAAAACTTTCGGTTTATTTCCAGGTTTACAAGAAAAATATTTGAAAAAGAAAATGTTCAATGTGGTCTCAGACTTTTGGACGCCACTGTATATTTCATATATATATATATATATATATATATATATATATATATATATATAGGTTGATAAAAATCTTATTGCACATGTGCACTTGCACGTGCATGTGCAAGCATGTGTGCACAAACCTGTATGCAATGTAATCATATGATTTGAGCTTTACCAACTCTCCACACAAACATTCACCCATACATTTTGTACAATATTCCTATTTCAGTTTTTGCACGAGACAATAAGATGTGTGTCTGTAATTATTGGACTCATACATTAGATGTAGCTTAATAACATTCCCTGTACAGGTCAGTAGTAAAGTAATGCACTCCTTAAAATGTGTTTGTGTGGGAGAGAGAGCATGTTTGTAGCAGGACTTGTGTCCCATTGAAACCTGAGCTTGCTTGGCCAGTCAGTAAAGCAGGCTATATTTACCTCTGTCTTCTCTTACTGGCTCCACTGATTAAATTTCATTGAATCAGCTGCATGGCCATCCTTAGTATCAGACCAGTGGACTTACCCTGGCCTGCTGCAGGCCTGCTTCAACTGGGCAGCACACTGATCTAGATGGTGCAGACTGTACTAACAGTAGATTGGTTACTTATTACGGACAATGCTTGCAGCAGAGTGGCTAGTTAGGTAAGTCTGGAATTTAATGCTACAATTGGATATTTCAATTGCAAAAAAAAAAAAATAGCTAAATTCTGGTGCAACTGCCTAATTAGAATTGTACACTTTGGTTAATCAGGTCCAGAGCATGCAGGTTGAGATCACTTCTGAGAATCAGTTATGCAATTCTTTGTAAATTAATGCTACTTTGGCCTCCGGGTGGCTCGCAGTGTTAGACGTTTGCCTTGGAGTCCTGAGATCAAACCCAGTCTCGCCATTGCCAGCCATGGGCAGAGGTCTCCATTGGCAAGGCAACAATTGGCTCAGCCTCACCAGGGATGATAGGTGGCAAGCCAGCCAAACTTGTTGGTCTCATCACCATACCACTCTCCCTGGAAATGCTGGGCTCCTGTGGCGGCACAAACCAAGGGCACACTGACTATATCAATCTCCAACATCATAGACAGTGTGCAATTAGTGGTGCAGCTGCAGTGTGCATAGAAGCAAGAATTGTCGTCATGTGAGGAGTCATGTGCTCAGAGGAGTCATGTGCTCAGCCTCTCCTTCCAAAGCAGGTGCTGCAGTGTAGTCAACAAGCTCAGTTGAGTTCTGCTTGAGAAAATTGGGGGGAAAAATATAAATTTTTGATGCTAGTTTGAGATGGATCCAGCTTCAGTACAAAGGACCACAGGTGCCTCTCAGAGTGATATTTCAGTCTTTTCTCAATGAATCATCCATACTTATTATAAGAACCCATACTGACCAGGAATGCACTACTCACTCCATCCCAGCATGCACCACCCTGTCTCAACTTGCACCATGCTGTCCCAGCATACACTACTCTGTCTAAACATTTACCACTGTGTCCCAGCATGCACTGCTCACTCTGTCCCAGCATGAAACCCTTTGTCCCAGCATGCAATGCTCACTCTGTCCCTGCATGAATTTAATTTCTGATAATAGATGTAATCTCCCCTCCCCTTTAACAGGAGACACAACCTGAAATTTCAGGTAGCTGTCCATCAGGCACCAGGTTTTTGGGCCATGGCAAAGAGCTCACAAGCAAAGCAGAGGTAGTGCTTTACCCATGCTTAAAACCAGCAGTTACCCCTCTACCCCTTCACCGTTACTCATCTACCTCTGTTCCCCATCTACCCCTGCACCATTACCCATCTGCCCCTGCCCTGTTACCCCTCTACACCTGCACGATTATTTGGGTGAGGTGGTCCCAGTGCAGTAGTGCTATGTTTAGAACTGACAAACTGCCTTCTAGGGATGTAAATTTTGTGCAATTTTTTTAATTGATAGTCAAAACCTGTTAATCAATTATTAACAATTAACTGATAAGTTTAATATTTTCTATAGCCTATAAAAAGAATGACTAAAAAATCATTAAAGCAGGATTTGCATTGTGCATTAAGGTGATAACTAAAAACTGTACTATATATAAGATGCTGTGTGAAAGAAGAGGACTGCTGACATTTGTTTTACAGGCTGGGTAAACTCCTGCGCCAATGGTAACAAAAGACATTTCTTATTAATGCTGATTAATTTTGTAATAAAAAAAAACTGAAGAATGTCTTAAAATATCATGAAATGAGTTGTGTAGTCCTGTATCAGAGCAGAAATTTGAAATGAACTCTATGTAAATGTAACCATTACAGGTAATGGATCCGTGTTCTTAACCACTGTTAGTCACCAAATTATTGACACTTCAAGACTCCCAATGTTGTATATTTTCACTGTATAAAATTGGTTTGGCCTTGTGGTGCTCTTGTGCTGATTGGTTGGACTTTGTGCTGTGGAAGCTCTCAACCAGCTTCAGTTCATTGTGCAGTGGGTATGCCATGGTCTCTGCAGACCGCCTACCTGCAGTGAAGCCCATGGCCTGCAGGGGGCTCACAAATGGACTCCCAGTTGGCAGAGTAGGATCCTTTATGACACTCGCATGATTCAAGCGAATGGACCACCAGGTTTACCTCTATTATGTGTAATCTTTTTCCCTGCTGTGTTCCTGAGACCTGTTAGAAACATGGCTGAAGGGCATGCGAACACAATGTTCCTCTATGCCAGACTAGCAGGCCATATACGGTGTGTCACTCCCTTCAGCTCCTGGCAGCTGGACCATAAATTAGCTTGTATAACCATTTTAGCCCAGCTGCTGTCTCTTCGCTGACCCAGTCTTCTTAGTCTGTCTGACTTCTACATTGTTTAAAATGTAGTTATCTCACAGATTTTATCCAGGTTCCCTTCCTCTACCTCTCTCATCTGACATACACATCACACAATGACAACTGCAACTCTCTTTCCATCAATACAGCATCCATGCAATACAATATGCTTCAGAAATATTTACGTTATCAACCGGAAACCTATGAAATATGCATTAATTTTAAGAAAGAATGTTAACCATTTTCCTACTGAGTCATTGGTTTGATATAATTCACTATCAAGTTTAACAAATTTTGAGGAAATGTGTTTTGAAACATGTTCATGGAAAGACAAATAATTTTGAACAAGATGTTTTTCAGGTGGTTTCTTTCCCAACTGCTTTCTCAATGTAGACTAGTTTCAGAAGAACCAGACAGATTATCCTCTACGGTTGATTACTGCTGCACACTAGAATACACTGTCCAATAGAGTTCTATCCAGTGGCTATGTTATTGTCCCAGAAACTCACAGTAGAGTAGTCTTTGTGCTATATTACTTTTCCCATGTCTCACAGTAGAGTACTCTTCATTATAAGGTACACTCTGAAGCCCTGGTAAGAAAAAAGACTCCTGTGGCAATGGAAACAAATGGAGATGCATTCTTTGTTAATGTATTTAAGAAGAAAAAATGTCTTTGACGATGGCTAAAATCAATGGGGTCTATCACGTGTAGCAATGACTTACTTGCCATATGTCAGAACCTGGCAATACTAAGACATTTTAGTCGAGATGAGCATGTTCTGGATGTATTTTGGTAGTGCATATAAACGATTTATATAAAGGAAGGTAAAGAGAGATCCCACAGTTTATTCTGAGAATATCACATGCTGTTTCAGACATCAATTCTCGTATTTCCCAGAGCCTGCATATGATGTAACTGCAATGTGAATAAACTTTATACTTAGAGGCTGTCTTAGATTTACTTGCCATGTGTAGCAAATAACAGGGAATATGTGGCCATGTGTTTGCTGTGTTTGTAAAGCAATACCACATAACAGTGGGGGCATTTTATGTTTCATCATTGACAGCATAGTTTCAGACTATACATGACACTTAAACAGGTTTTACAGAATGAGTGTTTGTCCAAATGCTGCAGCCTTTTATGCAATAAATATTCACTGTGAGTGTGTGGAACAGAAAAAAAAAAAAAGAAAAAATATATTTAAAAAATGTAAGACCAATGTCTTAGAATGCTGGATCAAAAAGTAAAAGGACAGTTTTAGGATTTCAGATGGGTGGTGGAAAATGCACTGGACCAGCCTGTTGATACCCTGATGGGAAGGGATAGGATGGTATGGGGAGGAGGGTTAGGGTAGGATGGTAAGGGGAGGAGGGTTAGGGTAGGGTTAGGGTAGGATGGTATGGGGAGGAGGGTTAGGGTAGGGTTAGGATAGGATGGTAAGGGGAGGAGGGTTAGGGTAGGGTTAGGATAGGATGGTAAGGGGAGGAGGGTTAGGGTAGGGTTAGGATAGGATGGTAAGGGGAGGAGGGTTAGAGTTAGGGTAGGATGGTAAGGGGAGGAGGGCTAGGGTAGGGTTAGGGTAGGATGGTATGGGGAGGAGGGTTAGGGTAGGGTTAGGATAGGATGGTAAAGGGAGGAGGGTTAGGGTACGGTTAGGGTAGGATGGTAAGGGGTGGAGGGTTAGGGTAGGGTTAGGGTAGGATGGTAAAGGGAGGAGGGTTAGGGTACGGTTAGGGTAGGATGGTAAGGGGAGGAGGGTTAGGGTAGGGTTAGGTTAGGATGGTATGGGGAGGAGGGTTAGGGTAGGGTTAGGATAGGATGGTAAGGAGAGGAGGGTTAGGGTACGGTTAGGGTAGGATGGTAAGGGGAGGAGGGTTAGAGTTATGGTAGGATGGTAAGGGGAGGAGGGTATGGGGAGGAGGGTTACAGTTGGGGTAGGATGGTAAGGGGAGGAGGGTTAGGGTAGGGTTAGGATAGGATGGTAAGGGGAGCAGGGTTAGGATAGGGTTAGGGTAGGATGGTAAGGGGAGGAGGGTTAGGGTAGGATGGTAAGGGGAGGAGGGTTAGGGTAGGGTTAGGATAGGATGGTATGGGGAGGAGGGTTAGGGTTAGGGTATGATGGTAAGAGGAGGAGGGTTAGGATAAGATGGTAAGGGGAGGAGGGTTAGGGTAGGGTTAGGGTAGGATGGTATGGGGAGGAGGGTTAGGGTAGGGTTAGGATAGGATGGTAAGGAGAGGAGGGTTAGGGTTAGGGTAGGATGGTAAGGGGAGGAGGGTTAGGGTAGGATGGTAAAGGGAGGAGGGTTAGGGTAGGATGGTAAGGGGAGGAGGGTTAGGGTTAGGGTAGGATGGTATGGGGAGGAGGGTTAGAGTTAGGGTAGGATGGTAAAGGGAGGAGGGTTAGGGTAGGGTTAGGATAGGATGGTAAGGGGAGCAGGGTTAGGATAGGGTTAGGGTAGGATGGTAAGGGGAGGAGGGTGAGGGTAGGGTTAGGATAGGATGGTATGGGGAGGAGGGTTAGAGTTAGGATAGGATGGTAAGGGGAGGAGGGTTAGGGTAGGGTTAGGGTAGGATGGTAAGGGGAGGAGGGTTAGGGTAGGATGGTAAGGGGAGGAGGGTTAGTGTAGGGTAGGGTAGGATGGTAAGGGGAGGAGGTTAGGGTGCGGTTAGGGTAGGATGGTATTGGGAGGAGGGTTAGGGTTAGGGTTAGGGTAGGATGGTAAAGGGAGGAGGGTTAGGGTACGGTTAGGGTAGGATGGTAAGGGGAGGAGGGTTAGGGTTAGGGTAGGATGGTATGGGGAGGAGGGTTAGGGTACGGTTAGGGTAGGATGGTAAGGGGAGGAGGGTTAGGGTTAGGGTAGGATGGTATGGGGAGGAGGGTTAGAGTTAGGGTAGGATGGTAAGGGGAGGAGGGTTAGGGTAGGGTTAGGATAGGATGGTAAGGGGAGCAGGGTTAGGATAGGGTTAGGGTAGGATGGTAAGGGGAGGAGGGTTAGGGTAGGATGGTAAGGGGAGGAGGGTTAGGGTAGGGTTAGGATAGGATGGTATGGGGAGGAGGGTTAGAGTTAAGATAGGATGGTAAGGGGAGGAGGGTTAGGGTAGGGTTAGGGTAGGATGGTAAGGGGAGGAGGGTTAGGGTAGGATGGTAAGGGGAGGAGGGTTAGGGTAGGGTTAGGGTAGGATGGTAAGGGGAGGAGGGTTAGGGTGCGGTTAGGGTAGGATGGTATTGGGAGGAGGGTTAGGGTTAGGGTTAGGGTAGGATGGTAAGAGGAGGAGGGTTAGGGTAGGGTTAGGGTAGGATGGTATGGGGAGGAGGGTTAGGGTAGGGTTAGGATAGGATGGTAAGGAGAGGAGGGTTAGGGTTAGGGTAGGATGGTAAGGGGAGGAGGGTTAGGGTAGGATGGTAAAGGGAGGAGGGTTAGGGTAGGATGGTAAGGGGAGGAGGGTTAGGGTTAGGGTAGGATGGTATGGGGAGGAGGGTTAGAGTTAGGGTAGGATGGTAAAGGGAGGAGGGTTAGGGTAGGGTTAGGGTAGGATGGTAAGGGGAGCAGGGTTAGGATAGGGTTAGGGTAGGATGGTAAGGGGAGGAGGGTGAGGGTAGGGTTAGGATAGGATGGTATGGGGAGGAGGGTTAGAGTTAGGATAGGATGGTAAGGGGAGGAGGGTTAGGGTAGGGTTGGGGGAGGAGGGGAGGGGGGGGAGGGTTAGGGTAGGATGGTAAGGGGAGGAGGGTTAGTGTAGGGTTAGGGTAGGATGGTAAGGGGAGGAGGGTTAGGGTGCGGTTAGGGTAGGATGGTATTGGGAGGAGGGTTAGGGTTAGGGTTAGGGTAGGATGGTAAAGGGAGGAGGGTTAGGGTACGGTTAGGGTAGGATGGTAAGGGGAGGAGGGTTAGGGTTAGGGTAGGATGGTATGGGGAGGAGGGTTAGAGTTAGGGTAGGATGGTAAGGGGAGGAGGGTTAGGGTAGGTTAGGATAGGATGGTAAGGGGAGCAGGGTTAGGATAGGGTTAGGGTAGGATGGTAAGGGGAGGAGGGTTAGGGTAGGATGGTAAGGGGAGGAGGGTTAGGGTAGGGTTAGGATAGGATGGTATGGGGAGGAGGGTTAGAGTTAAGATAGGATGGTAAGGGGAGGAGGGTTAGGGTAGGGTTAGGGTAGGATGGTAAGGGGAGGAGGGTTAGGGTAGGATGGTAAGGGGAGGAGGGTTAGGGTAGGGTTAGGGTAGGATGGTAAGGGGAGGAGGGTTAGGGTGCGGTTAGGGTAGGATGGTATTGGGAGGAGGGTTAGGGTTAGGGTTAGGGTAGGATGGTAAGAGGAGGAGGGTTAGGGTAGGGTTAGGGTAGGATGGTAAAGGGAGGAGGGTTAGGGTACGGTTAGGGTAGGATGGTAAGGGGAGGAGGGTTAGGGTAGGATGGTATGGGGGGGAGGGTTAGAGTTAGGGTAGGATGGTAAGGGGAGGAGGGTTAGGGTGCGGTTAGGGTAGGACGGTAAGGGGAGGAGGGTTAGAGTTAGGGTAGGATGGTAAGGGGAGGAGGGTTAGGGTAGGGTTAGGATTGGATGGTAAGGGGAGGAGGGTTAGGGTTAGGGTAGGATGGTAAGGGGAGGAGGGTTAGGGTAGGGTTAGGGTAGGATGGTAAGGGGAGGGTTAGGGTTAGGGTTAGGGTAGGACGGTAAGGGGAGGAAGGTTAGGGTACGGTTAGGGTAGGATGGTAAGGGGAGGAGGGTTAGGGTTAGGGTAGGATGGTATCGGGAGAAGGGTTAGGATAGGGTTAGGGTAGGACGGTAAGGGGAGGAAGGTTAGGGTACGGTTAGGGTGGGATGGTAAGGGGAGGAGGGTTAGGGTTAGGGTAGGATGGTAAGGGGAGGAGGGTTAGGGTTAGGGTAGGATGGTATCGGGAGAAGGGTTAGGATAGGGTTAGGGTAGGATGGTAAGGGGAGGAAGGTTAGGGTACGGTTAGGGTAGGATGGTAAGGGGAGGAGGGTTAGGGTTAGGGTAGGATGGTAAGGGGAGGGGGGGTTAGGGTAGGATGGTATTGGGAGAAGGGTTAGGGTAGGGTTAGGATAGGATGGTAAGGGGAGGAGGGTTAGGGTAGGGTTAGGGTAGGATGGTATTGGGAGAAGGGTTAGGGTTAGGGTAGGATGGTAAGGGGAGGAGGGTTAGGGTGGGATGGTAAGGGGAGGAGGGTTAGGGTAGGATGGTAAGGGGAGGAGGGTTAGGGTAGGATGGTATTGGGAGGAGGGTTAGGGTTAGGGTTAGGGTAGGATGGTAAGAGGAGGAGGGTTAGGGTAGGGTTAGGGTAGGATGGTAAAGGGAGGAGGGTTAGGGTACGGTTAGGGTAGGATGGTAAGGGGAGGAGGGTTAGGGTAGGGTTAGGGTAGGATGGTAAGGGGAGGAGGGTTAGGGTGCGGTTAGGGTAGGATGGTATTGGGAGGAGGGGTAGGGTTAGGGTAGGATGGTAAGGGGAGGAGGGTTAGGGTGCGGTTAGGGTAGGATGGTATTGGGAGGAGGGTTAGGGTTAGGGTAGGATGGTAAGGGGAGGAGGGTTAGGGTAGGGTTAGGGTAGGATGGTAAGGGGAGGAGGGTTAGGGTGCGGTTAGGGTAGGATGGTATTGGGAGGAGGGTTAGGGTTAGGGTAGGATGGTAAGGGGAGGAGGGTTAGGGTGCGGTTAGGGTAGGATGGTATTGGGAGGAGGGGTAGGGTTAGGGTAGGATGGTATTGTGAGAAGGGATTTGGTGAGTTGCTCTCACTGTGGAGTTCAGGCACTATGGACATGAGTTAGGGAGTGCTGAGGTTGGCGTGATTGCTACGAGAGTTATGAGAGGCAGCATTGTGTCACAAAAAATCTTTTAGGCATTTTGGTCAGAATGAAATATTTTGTATAAATAAATAGTTATGCAAGGCCTTATGCAGTCTTATACCTGTGATTAAGTTTTTGCCATGGTCAGTAAACAAGCAAACCAGTATGCAAACAGCTGGTGAAAACTCACCCCCTTGTGGTAAAAGTCTGAAACTATGCTGTCAATCCCAAGGCACTGTCCCCTCATGTCAAAAATGTCCTCCCTGAAACAGCAGCTGCCGGATGACATTAGAGCTATTTAGCAGATGCTCTTACAATTCAAAGACCATTCTTCAGAGGCAACGTTGCTGACAATTCCAGAGTGAAGTGAAGTCTCATGTGCCAGAGCAAGACCTTGCAGAAAAACCTGCAGAAGAAATGAAATAACAGCAATCCTAGCACACATACGATGATTCAAGCAGTAACAGAAAAAGAACAGGTATGTTTAACAATGTATGAAGAAGTGTGGTAAGGAACTTCATTTCAACTGAATGATTACACCATCTCAGTGAACCTTGTGCTTTAACTGGCTCATTCCCAAGCTAAACACATCGGAACTCCTGAAGTGTTCAAGGTTGTTACAAAGAAGTCAAGATCTCTTGAAATGTGGCATCATCATAATTTCTGATAGCCCCAGAATAAAAAAAAAATTGACAGCCTGGTGAAGAGATGGCCAAAAGTGGAGAGACTGTCTGGCCATAGAGACAGACTGGAAGTGAAAAAAACAGGATGGGAGTGGAGAAACAGCAAGCAGTGAAGAGGCACAGATTCTTGGATGTTTGGACTTTAAGGCAATGTCTTTGATCAGAAAAATTCAAGCAAATCAGCAAAGATAAAGAGTACTCATTCTTTCAATCGATGCCTAAGATCCATGATTTATTCTGCATTTTTCATGCAGTTTCCTGCTGTCCCAGCCTCTGTTGATTTAGAGGGACCACTTTCCCCCTTTTTGGGGGACTCCCTCTACCTGTTCATGTTGTTGGGGTACCCCCTCTTCCTGGTGCTCCTGGCTTAGAGGAACCCTCTCTTCCAGGCTGTTCTGATTTGAGGAAATCTCTCCTTTTCCTCCAATTCCTCCTGGTTTAAAGGGATCTTCCCTTCCAACTGCTTAAGGGGCCCCCATTGCCCTTCTGTTGGTTTATGGTAAAAGTGAGCAGGACCTTGCACTGGAGTTGAGAGCTATGTAGGACTGTAGAGTGCTCCTGGGGGTTAGGAGGTCTCCAGTGAGCTCTGTGCAGGACCAGCAGCTCCACAGCAGATGCCCATGTGTACTCACCCTAATTGCTCTATCCTGGCTCCCCTCCCTGGCTCTGAGCATGGACCACATGCCCCTGCTCTCCTCCACATGGCTCAGCTGCACATCCTCTTCTCTTAGAGTAACTCTGTCCTTTGTCTCATTGGAAAGGGAGCGGAAACCTACAGACTCAGGAAGTGGTGTGTGATAAGGTTCTGTCAGGGATGACTGCAGTCTGTCAATTACACCGCCTCTCTGATGCTGAACCCAGACAGGTATCCAGATGTTGCAGCTCATGCCCACATGTGCGGGGTGCCCCTTTTCATTGCTCCACTTTCCACTGCTAGACTCGCATTCCCCTCTCACTGTGCACAGAGCCAGCATGCCACTCCCCTCTCCATAACTCCTCTTGCTTTCTTCCAATAGCTTTGGAGTCTGCCTGTGTTGCCATGGTGACGTTGGCCATGCAGTCAGTGTGCTGACGTGGGCTCTGTGTGCAAGGGGCCTATTACAAAGGACCTGTCCGAAGTACTTTACATCATTTTTTTTACAGCAACACTGAAAGAATCTAAGCCAGCCAGCTGTGACCCCAGAGTTTCAACTCATGTATTTCCTGACCTCTTTTCACTCCTGCTGGAGTGCACCCGCAGGCCAGAGCACACACAGAGCCAGGTCGCAAGTGTGTTTTTTTTTGTATATGTCTTTGTTTTACAACCATTTACATGTGTGTTGTATGGCAACATTTCACTGACATAGGAGTACAAGTGCAAGATAGAAATTTTACTAAAAACAATGAAAAGACTAGATTTTACACTTATACTTTACACGTATTAATTACACTACACAACATTTTTTTGAAATGAAAACTATCATGTAAAATTATAAATGCTTCTACCTCATTCATTAGGACACACAAGGAGTAAGCAAACTTCAGATTTTAAGGTGTTATCAAAGGGAAACTTCCCTTGAACTATTTAACATACCTTTGGGACTCTCTGTGCAGAATTACTGTCCCAGTGGCTCAGAGACTAACAGTAATGGGAGATTAATCCCTCACAGACCCAAGCATTACTGCAATCTATATGCAGCTGGCTCACAGACCAGTGCATTACTGCAATCTATATGCAGCTGGCATACACGCTTGTGCATTACTGCAATCTATATGCAGCTGGCTCACAGACTGGTACATTCCTGCAATTCATATGCAGCTGGCTCACAGACCAGTACATTACTGCAATCTATATGCAGCTGGCTCACAGACTGGTAAATTACTGCAATATATATGCAGCTAGCTGGCTCACAGACCAGTGCATTACTGCAATCTATATGCAGCTAGCTGGCTCACAGTCCAGTGCATTACTGCAATCTATATTCAGCTGGCTCACAGACCAATACATTAGTGCAATCTATATGCAGCTGGCTTACAGACTGGTGCATTTCTGCAATCTATATTCAGCTGGCTCACAGACCAATACATTAGTGCAATCTATATGCAGCTGGCTCACAGACCAATACATTAGTGCAATCTATATGCAGCTGGCTCACAGTCCAGTGCATTAGTGCAATCTGTATGCAGCTGGCTCACAGACTGGTACATTACCGCAATATATATGCAGCTGGCTCACAGACCAGTGCATTACTGCAATCTATATGCAGCTGGCAAACAGACTGGTACTATACTGCAATCTATATGCAGCTGGCTCACAGACTGGTGCATTACTGCAATCTATATTCAGCTAGCACACAGACCAATACATCAGTGCAATCTATATGCAGCTGGCTCACAGACTGGTAAATTACTGCAATATATATGCAACTGGCTCACAGACTGGTACATTACTGTAATATATATGCAGCTAGCTGGCTCACAGACCAGTGCATTACTGCAATCTATATGCAGCTAGCACACAGACCAATACATCAGTGCAATCTATATGCAGCTGGCTCACAGACTGGTAAATTACTGCAATATATATGCAACTGGCTCACAGACTGGTACATTACTGCAATATATATGCAACTAGCTGGCTCATAGACCAGTGCATTACTGCAATCTATATGCAGCTGGCTCACAGACCAGTGCATTAGTGCAATCTATATGCAGCTGGCTTACAGACCGGTGCATTACTGCAATCTATATTCAGCTGGCTTACAGACCTGTGCATTACTGCAATCTGTATGCAGCTGGCTATAACATATCATGTAAGGAACAAGCAGTGGGAAAAAAATTGAACATTAAAAATAAGGGTAACAAAAAAGGCTACAAAGTGCATAAAGATCTCAAAGAACAGAAAAATGGACAGACGAGACCTCAAATTAATGATGACTGAAACGTGTCTTATTTGTTCTGATAAACTAATCCACAATTTTAGTGAATGCAAGGACATGGATTCCAACACTAAAATATTAGGAACATTAGCTTTTTGTTAGAATGGCTCCACACGTGAATATATGGTTTATGAAATTATACTTAGAAAATAAGTGGTTTAACAAGATAAATAACAATTAAATAATAAACCCTTAGCTAAGGTGTCTTATGACAATGTGTTATATAGCCTTTTCCAAACTTTGTGTCCATCCCCTGAGCACCAGCCCATCTTAACCCTTTCAAGAGCGTTACGGCTGTTTACTCAGTTTAGCAGTTAAACTTTTGTTCGATGCAAGACCACAGGATCAGTGATGAAATCAACTTCTTGTTTTTTTAACCCGTTACGTTTCGTAATCTACCCACGACATCCCATTACACACCTTCTCAAGTATCTTTATGAATCCATTTAATTTCCCAAAGAACCTGCAAATATCGACGAACAAGCGCAAATTCATAAATTCGTTATTTGTATTGTTTTCACAACTTTCTCATGACTCCTCCGTGATTGCGTCCAGTACAGCGGTTCAGAAGCGCAGAGCTACATGTTAGCCATATCAAAGCATGCTGCAAACAACTTTGAACCATAACTTTGATTTTGGGACACTGTCACACTGTCTGACACTGGTTAGTTTGTCTGTTCTGTGAGAGATTCAATTAAGGGAACTACAATAGTCTATTACAGATAGGTTTACTACCGCAATAAAATTTCAGCCAATCACATTTTGCACTATACAGTAGCGTATTAAATGTGCGACCAAAGGCTCTGGCAGTAGCGTTTTTTTCTCTGCATCATTATGTCGCAAGGGTCGAGACAACTGCAATCATTACAATCAGCACAAAAACAAGACGATAGGCATAGCCTTTGAATAGGGAGTGAATCGAGGCGATGTTGTAACCATGTGGATTTCCTGGTAATGGGTGTGGCGATCGTAAGAACAACTACGACCGTCTATTGTAATTTCTTCAGACAAAGGTTGAGAACGTGTCGCTATGGCCGCTTCAGAATGGAAAAAGAAATTACAACTGGAATGGAGTTTGGAGGGAAAGAGTATGCCTATGCCTGACACCGTCGACTGGAAAAAAGTTTACGAGAAGAAACCGTTTGGTCGGAACCTACTGAAAAACCCTGCGCCTCACGGTACAGAAAAGACATCAACATAACAGACTTTTTCAATCACCATTATATATGGCCATACGTTCTTAAAGGCAAGTAGTTTGTTAAAGTGTAGTGAATTCATACAGTACAGCTAGATGTCAAGTGGTTTTAGTTTTAATTAGGTTATCAAATTTAAGTCATCCTGTAATATGGCAAAAGGTGTAGTCCATGAATTATGACTTTGCGCGTAGCAGTCATGATCTGAATGCAGCCAAAGTATTATCATAATTCATGGACCACACTTTCCTTTTGCCATATTTTCCTTTTGTCTGAATGCAGGCTATGTATTCAGCGGCTGCGTAAGAACAGGGCATGCAAACAGTCGCTCTGGTAAAGCGGTGTCATACCGACTCACTTCTGCTTCGTGTTTCTCGCCAGGTCTGAGTCACTGCACCCCTCCCCCGGAACCTGAGCCGGCCGGGATGTTTGGGGCGGAGCCACCACGTCTTGAACCAGAAGGTTAGAGACCTCACCTTTTATAGCCTCTGACCTAGACAGTAATCTATTAAATTAGTGGATGGTAAAATACTTTCATGTTTTTAATAAAATGTATACAATCCTCATTCTGTAATTTAATAGATTACAGGTTTTAATAGATTACTGTCTACTTCCCTGTTGTACATCAGGAATTTTCAGCGTCTCCAGCGTGTTGTAGCCCTACATGCGTCCATTAAATCTATCATTTGAAAATTCTTTAGATTTATGTAAACATAAAGCCAATATGATAAAGCGTCACTTTTTGTGATTTATGCAGTTAGATCCACTTTTGTCATATACACTCTGGCTCGCCCACCTCTATGCATTTCAGATGAATGTATTTTACAGGAGTTTACATCTAGTCCATGTTTACTAAGGGCGCAGACCCTGGGCTTTGAGGTTAAGTCCATACCTTTTCCCCCACTGTCAGGTGACTTCACGCATTGGAAGACCAGCAAAGAAGTCCTTCCCTATGACACCAGCGGGATCCCTCCTGGGGCAGTTGTCTGCCAGTTGCCTCAGTTCAGGTGAGGGGTGACACAGCACCACACTGCTGTTACATTACGGATGCCACATAATGATCAAGTTAATTGAAATGATGATGAAATAAGATATATTCCTACACCGAGCATACCACAAATGAAATGTTGAATGTAAGGGGGAATGTTTGTGGTGTAGTAACATTGGGTGTATCTGTTACGTGTGTATTGCATGAGTAGGTGTTGAGTGCCATCGGTCAGTGTGTGTCCATGTTGATCTGAGTATTTTGGGGAAGTGTGCAGTTTTGCACCCTATTGGAAGCAGATGTGAATTGCATCAAAATCTAAATGAAAATCACAACAAAATTAATGGTGACTGATGTACTGAGAAAGCTCATACCATGAAAAAATGTGCCACTCAGTAACCCCCTATTCTCCCCTATTCTCCTCTATTCTCCCCTATTCCCCCCTATTCTCCAAGTAGTGAGAGGGGATTGTTCTTTGCTCTTTGCCTGCACAGTATGGTTTGGCAGAGGCACTCACACCCTCACTCACTAACCAGCCTGCTGTGTAATCATGCTCAAACAGTGGAGTGAACCAAGAGAAGGATTTTTGAATGACAGTTTGGAAGACATAAACATTAACTATGGTCAATGAATCTCATTCTAGAATCACTACTATTGACTCTTTAACAATATTTGATTAAAAAAATGGATTATGGCACGTTATTGCTCTTAATGGGGTTTTGTTTTAACCTAAGATGAATATGAAAATCACTGTCCATCATAAAACCGACAAGACAGTTAAAAATATTTAATGGTATTGAGTGAAAGTGTGAAGTGTGTGTGCATGTGTTTATATTGAGTGTAAATGTTGAGCCTGTGTGTTGGTGTCACAGCTGGTTTTCCTTGGAGCAGACGGTCGATCTGAAGGCAGAGGGGTTGTGGGACGAGTTGTTGGATCAGTTTCAGCCTGATATCAACATCCAGGACTGGTGAGTCTTTTGTCTTCATCACTCACTCCTGCCCTCTACTGTCTGGAACCTGGAACATACACCCTGCACCAGCCAGAAGCAGATGGGCTCCCCCTCTGAGCCAGGTTCTGCTCAAGGTTTCTTCCTGATTGCCAGGGAATTTTTCCTTGCCACTGTTGCCTTGGCTTGTTCTGAGGGGGTTTCAGGCCAGGGATCAATTTTAAAGTTGCTTTGTGACAACTTGTTATAAAAAGCATTATACAATGGAATTGAACATATAGACTCAGATTAGCAGTAATCTTACTTTGTTTATTGAAATATTCGTGTCTAGGCAGAAACACATAATTGTCGTAGTGGTGAAGCCACTCAATAATCTTGTGTGCAGTTAGTAGCCACTTCAATGTCAGCTCATTTCCATACCTATAACAAGCTGCTGACAACTTGTGAGTCATTTGCAGTCATGTGAGGTGATGTAAATACCAAGTGCAGTTTGATTGGAAATAAATTAGTTTGGTCAGAAATGGTATTGGATTTGAGTGTTGAAGCAGAACCAACATTTTCTTTATTGAAATGGTGTGAATACAATGTTTCTATTTACACCAGTGTAGCAGTCTGATGGTTTTATCTGCAAGCCGTCAGACTGCTAAACTGTTGACACAACAACTGCACACACACCATACTCAAACACTGCAATAACGCAATGGCACACACACCATACCCACACACTACAATAACAATGGCACACACACCATACTCACACACTACAATAACACAACTGCACACCCACCATACCCACACACTGAAGTAACACAACTACACACACACCATACCCACACACTACAATAACACAATGGCACACACACCATACTCACACACTACAATAACACAATGGCATACATACCATACCCACACACTACAATAACACAATGGCATACATACCATACCCACACACTACAATAACACAATGGCACATACACCGTACTCAAACTACAGTAACACAACTGCACACACACCATACTCACACACCACAATAACACAACTGCACACACACCATACTCTCACACTACAGTAACACAACTGCACACACACCCTACTCTCACACTACACTAACACAACTGCACACTGAAAGTGCTCACACACTACAATAACACAATGGCACATACACCATACTCACATACTACAGTAACACAATGGCACACACACCATACTCACACACTACAATAACACAATGGCAAACACACCATACTCACACAGTACAGTAACACAATGGTACGCACACCATACTCACAATCTACAGTAACATAATGGCACACACACCATACTCACAATCTACAGTAACACAATGGCACGCACACCATACTCACACACTACAGTAACATAATGGCACACACACCATACTCACACACTACAGTAACACAATGGCACGCACACCATACTCACAATCTACAGTAACATAATGGCACACACACCATACTCACACAGTACAATAACATAATGGCACGCACACCATACTCACACACTACAGTAACATAATGGCACACACACCATACTCACACACTACAATAACACAATGGCACGCACACAATACTCACAATCTAAAGTAACATAATGGCACGCACACCATACTCACACACTACAGTAACATAATGGCACGCACACCATACTCACACACTACAGTAACATAATGGCACACACACCATACTCACACACTACAATAACACAATGGCACGCACACAATACTCACAATCTACAGTAACATAATGGCACGCACACCATACTCACACACTACAGTAACATAATGGCACGCACACCATACTCACACACTACAGTAACATAATGGCACGCACACCATACTCACACACTACAGTAACATAATGGCACGCACACCCAATGATTGCACCCTTACTCCACACATCTCCTTTACTGTCTATAGTGTTTACATTGCTTACTGTTCACATTTAGTTATTTTTTAAATTTATATCTTCTTTATATTTTTATACCTTATCTGTACCTCAGGTTCTTTTATTGTACTTCAGATTTTTTTGATTGCTTCAGATTTTTATTCAGATTTTTATAACTATTCTTTAAATTTTGTTTTTATTTTATTATTTCTTTTTTACTTACTATGCAAAGTTGTGTTGGCTCTTAAGCTAAGAATTTCATTACTGGTAATGATGTTTGCATTGGTATCCAGTATATGACAATAAACTTGAAACACCATTTACACCAGTATGCTTTATTTGATAAAGCAATGCAGAGTTCATAGAGTAGTAAGTGCACAACATGCACACTCGCACGGTAGAGATGGAAACACACCTGTGTGCTGCTTCTGCAGGTACGAGGAGAATCAGCTGCACCAGCGCATCTACGAGCTGCAGGTGAGACTTCTGGGGCCAGATGGGCAGACGGTGATCCAGGAACACAGACTCACCCCTGAAGAGGACACCAGCAGCTTCGCCCACACCTGGAAGCAGGTTAGCCAATCCTGCCTGTCTCAACACATCTCAGGGCACAGTGATGGGGCTAATCGCATTGTCCATTGGGCCCAACCTTAACCCCAGCTGAGCCATCACCCCGTAGCCTAACCCCAGCTGAGCTATCACCACGTAGCCTAACCCCAGCTGAGCTATCACCCCTTAGCCTAATCCCAGCTGAGCTATCACCCCCTAGCCTAACCCCAGCTGAGCTATCACCCCCTAGCCTAACCCCAGCTGAGCTATCACCCCGTAGCCTAACCCCAGCTGAGCTATCACCCCCTAGCCTAACCCCAGCTGAGCTATCACCCCCTAGCCTAATCCCAGCTGAGCTATCACCCCCTAGCCTAACCCCAGCTGAGCTATCACCCCCTAGCCTAATCCCAAGTGAGCTATCATCCCCTACCCTAACCCCAGCTGAGCTATCACCCCCTAGCCTAACCCCAGCTGAGCTATCACCACCTAGCCTAACCCCAGCTGAGCTATCACCCCCTAGCCTAACCCCAGCTGAGCTATCACCCCCTAGCCTAACCCCAGCTGAGCTATCACCCCCTAGAGCTAGAGGCCCACATTGGAGAAGCAACAATTAGCTCACTTGGGATTAGAATATAGGTAATATATATATATATATATATATATATATATATATATATATATATATATATATATATATATATTAAAATATAGGTAAAATCCCAGTTTCTTAGTCTTGTCTGTACAGGCGACTCTCGGTCAGCCAGGTGCCTGCTGATGCACAAACCAAGTACATGCTTCATCCTGCAGGAGGCTTAACAGTTTAGCTGTGTTTGGGTGGAAAATGGGAAGAAAAATCCAAAAGAGAGAAGTGAAATTTTGAATTATTTGTAATTAAAAAGAATCTACAACAATGAGTGTATGAAATGGAAAGCGTTTACCTGATTCAGAGCTTTCCCTGGCTGCTCTGCAGGGGAAAGAATATACAATGTGGTTAACAGACCTACTTCCTACGTTCTGTAGCTGTGCCCAGGTGTACTCTGTGTGTGTACTTGCAGGTGTCCCATGTGTTCTCCAGCTATGGCCCAGGTGTGCGGTATGTGCAATACTTGCACAGGATGAAGAACATGAACATGGTGAATTTCCGTGCCACTCTTGTGACAGACAGTTCCATCACTGTCCAAGCAGCCACATCCACCTCTCCCTAATTGCCATGGCAACCATGGCCATTCTTCCTTGAGAGGATTGTGATACAACCATCCCTCTTTGGTTAATTTGAGATTGTTTTAATGATTTGTAAGACTTGCTCCCTCCGATACAGTGAAATGTCCGGAGTAAAAATAAATCAGAATGAAACTCGCACAATTTCTGGTTGGCTCATTTTTCATATCCAGCTGTTTTTAGTATTTGGTGCTTCAGGGGTGAAAAACGGCACAGCAGCTGTACCTCATTACTGCATGAGCCTGTGCATCTGGCATCCTGCACAGAACCACTCAAAGTCTTTGTGCAATGTCCTGTTTTGCACAGAGCCACTCACCCAAAGTCTTTGTGCAATGTCCTGTTTTGCAACATGTACAGTGGGGCAAAAAAGTATTTAGTCAGCCTCCAATTGTACAGGTTCTCCCACTTAAAAAGATGAGAGAGGCCTGTAATTTTCATCATAGGTACACTTCAACTATGAGAGACAGAATGAGAAAAAAAATAATAATAAAAGTTCATCTCAATACTTTGTTATATACCCTTTGTTGGCAATGACAGAGGTCAAATGTTTTCTGTAAGTCTTCACAAGGTTTTCACACACTGTTGCTGGTATTTTGGCCCATTCCTCGATGCAGATCTCCTCTAGAGCAGTGATGTTTTGGGGCTGTCGCTGGGCAACACGGACTTTCAACTCCCTCAAGATTTTTTTATGGGGTTGAGATCTGGAGACTGGCTAGGCCACTCCAGGACCTTGAAATGTTTCTTACGAAGCCACTCCGTTGCCCGTGCGGTGTGTTTGGGATCATTGTCATACTGAAAGACTCAGCCACGTTTCATCTTCTATGCCCTTGCTGATGGAAGGAGGTCTTCACTCAAAATCTCATGATACATGGCCCCATTCATTCTTTCCTTTACACGGATCAGTCGTCCTTGTCCCTTTGCAGAAAAAAGCATGGCCCCAAAGCATGATGTTTCCACCCCCATGCTTCACAGAAGGTATGCTGTTCTTGGGATTCAACTCAGCTTTCTTTCTCCTCCAAACACAACAAGTTGAGTTTTTACCAAAAAGTTCTATTTTGGTTTCATCTGACCATATGACATTCTCCCAATCCTCTTCTGGAGCATCCAAATGCTCTCTAGCAAACTTCAGACTGGCCTGGACATGTACTGGCTTAAGCGGGGGGACACATCTGGCACTGCAGGATTTGAGTCCCTGACAGCGTCATGTGTTGCTGCTGGTAGCCTTTGTTACTTTGGTCCCAGCTCTCTGCAGGTCATTCACTAGGTCCCCCCATGTGGTTCTGGGATTTTTGCTCACCGTTCTTGTGATCATTTTGACCCAAAAGAATGAGATCTTGCGTGGACCCCAGATCGAGGGAGATTATCAGTGGTCTTGTATGTCTTCCATTTTCTAATAATTGCTCCCACAGTTGATTTCTTCACACCAAGCTGCTTACCTATTACGGATTCAGTCTTCCCAGCCTGGTGCAGGTCTACAGTTTTGTTTCTGGTGTCCTTTGACAGCTCTTTAGTCTTGGCCATAGTGGAGTTTGGAGTGTGACTGTTTCAGGTTGTGGACAGGTGTCTTTTATACTGATAACGAGTTCAAAAATGTGCCATTAATCCAGGTAACGAGTGGAGGACAGAGGAGCCTCTTAAAGAAGAAGTTATAGGTCTGTGAAAGCCAGAAATCTTGCTTGTTTGTAGGTGACCAAATACTTATTTTTCCAAGGAATTTACAAATTAATTCATTAAAAATCCTACAATGTGATTTCCAGGATTCTTTCCCCCCATTCTGTCTCTCATAGTTGAAGTGTACCTATGATGAAAATTACAGGCCTCTCTCATCTTTTTCAGTGGGAGAACTTGCACAATTGGTGGCTGACTAAATACTTTTTTTGCCCCACTGTACATGTAGTGTGCATTCCACAAAGCAGCCTTCACTCTAACTGGCTGTAATGCAATATGCATTACAGCCACAGAGAACAATTCCTCCACAGAGAACTCCTCCCTTACCGGAAATTTCTGCTGTTAGAACATTTCTAAGAGACTTCAGTGCATAAATGATACAGGAACCTCATAATCTTTACACATGACAGCACCTCTCTGTTCTCAGGGAAGCCATCTCAGTTTGCCATTGTTTGACTTTTTAAATTGCAATTGTAATGAAAAGTGAGCAGGAACCCAACAGCAAAACACACAACAACCCAAAAGTTCCATATTATTATGAAACTTTATTACACTGATGGCTTCTTCAATGGCTGTGGAATAACAGTAAAAAGCTGTGAAAATCAGACCAAATCTGCCATAAGGTCCTGCTGACTGGGTGATCCCAGAACTCAGCCTGGTACACCATAGAAGCCGAATCAATGAGCCTGTTCGTCATAATTCAACACCTGAATGAAGAGCGGGATGGGACACCTGCACGATGTCCAGGAAATGTATGTGTGTATAATTGCATGAAGTGTGTGTAACCGCATGTCTATGTGCAGTATTTGTGTGTATGTATGTGTAATGTGTGTGTAACTGCATATGTGTGTGTGTGTGGACAACGTGCATGTGACTGCATATCTGTGTGCAGTATTTGTGCGTATGTATGGATAAGGTGTGTGTGACTGCATGTATGAGCAGTATTGTGTGTGTATTGATAAAGTTCTTGTCACTGCATGTGTGTGTCTGTGTGTGCAGTATTTGTGTGTATGTATGGATAAGGTGTGTGTCACTGCATGTTTGAGAGTCTGTGTGTGCAGTATTTGTGTGTATGTACGGATAGTGTGTGTGCTTGTGTGCTGTGCTGTTGAGTGTGGCACTTCTTGTCACTGCCAGAGGAGGGTGCTGTTAACCTGTTTTTGAACACTTTTTGTTTATTTTGTTTGAATGTTAATGTAGCCTGTAGAGTAAATGTAACTCCCGCAGTAATTAACTCTCATAGTAAAAGTAACTCTGGGAGAGTAAATAAGAGTTTTACCATTTGCCAAAAAAGGTAAATACGTAAACTGGCATTCCTCAATTTACAGGAACTACTGAGCGTACCAATTATATTCACGTGACTATTCAATTTAAAAGAGCAGGAATATAAAGTGGTTATGTCTATGTTAAAGTCCCTCTTTTGTAAACATGCAAGATAAAAAATGTACACATCATTAAGACTTGGGAATGTTTTTGTTTTACAGAGAAATAATGATGTCTGAATTCAGAGGATGATGTAAAAAAAAATATTTGCCTTGATTTATTAAAATGTTGGGTTATGCTATAGGATGTATCTGAAAACAAGACATGAAAAATGTAACAAAAGTAACTGTAACAAAATAAGAATTAAATGTATGAAATGTAACAAAAAACTCAACATATGTTGAAGGTTGTGTAGTTTTATTTTTACATATAAGTCTAGACTGAATAAGATTTGTTGGGAAGAACTTCTGGTGTATCCTTCTGGTGGCTAGCATTGGTGTGTGTATTGGTTAATGTCAAACATTCAACTACAATGGAAACTGCAAACCTGCCTTTTTTAACTGGAGTGAGTTAAACAAGTTCACATAAAACATACATACTATCACTGTCTTACCAGCATGATTTACTTTGTATTAGTGGATTTTAACTCATGGGGTTCTTGATTTCTGTGACACAACTGTGTTTTTAAAGGCTTCACTATACATCAAGATATGGGTATTAAGATAATAAAATTTTGATATGACAGTGAAACATCCACTCTGCAAATCAAAACAACACCTAGCAGAGTAAGAGTAACTCAGTAATGTGGGTTTAGTTGTGTTTTTCTGCGTTTGGTTTTCATTTGGCTGTTTTCGTTTTGTTTTTGTTTTTCCATTTCCCCGGTCCATGTAGTTTTGTTTTCATTTCCCTTCTGTGTCTGCCCCGCCTCCTGCCTTGTTACCTTGATTGCTGATTTGTTTCACCTGCCCTGTTGTTCACCTGTGTCTTGTTTGCTCATTACCTGTTTGTATTTATACGCTGACTTTTCCTTTGTTTGGTGTGGGTTTGTCTCAGTTAATTTATTCTCTGTGCACGCTATGAGCCCGCCTGCCTGCCTGCCTGCCTGCCCGCCCGCCCGCCCGCCCGCCCGCCCGCCCGCCCGCCTGCCCGCCCGCCCTGAATTCTTGTTAAAACCTGTGCCTGTTTCTTGTTTTCCCCATTTTGGATTTTGATTTTGCCTGATAGCTGTCTCTCACTGGTTTTGGAATTCTGCCTGTTTTTCTTACATTGCTCTCAGGATTGTGATTTTGTGCATTTGCTAAATCCTACTGACATATGCTTACAAGAGCATTTGCTAATGTATTTTTCTAAAATGTGCAATACGTCACCAAATGAAATGTGAAACCTTTATTTACATAAATTTAGAATAAAATGTGTTACTTTGTGATTTTAACATGTTGCTAAATTAGCTGTGCTAACTGCTTATGAAAGACTCATAAATTTAGCATGACTGGGTTTTAGATACAAGATACAAGACAACATACAATTCTTCTGATACATCTCCTGATGCTAAGCTAGAGCACATCATCAGTGATGTAATCTGGAGTCATCGGTTGTTTTGGGTCTGTCAACATCAGACACCCTCGCCCAGGTAACCCAGCTGAGGTTGATCAGGCCTCGGCTTATGCCCTTGCAGCAGCCTCCCACGGATCAGCTCTCCTAATCCAGAACCACCTAAAGGCTTTGTCTGCAGGCTCAGTGCTGTTACAGATAACTCTCCTCCTCCTCTCCCCTGTGATGCCAAGTGCAGAGTAAGCCCTACATATGGACTGCCCTGCAAAGCCTCTACACCCAACCTCCACAGGCCAGCACCTCGCCTTCCAGCCTTGTCTGTGGCAGTCACTGACTAGGCCCTCATACTGCTTCCTCTTCCACTTGAAGGCCTCCTCCATCTACTCTTCCCATGTCAGAGTCAGTTCCAGCATCACCACGCTCTTGATTGCCTGCGATACTAGGACGATGTCCGGTCTGAGCTTAGTCTTGGTAATATGCTGGGGGAACTTTAGCTGCTTGCCCAAATCTAGCAATTATCTGCCAGTCCTGTGCCGTATTGAGAAGCCCTGATGGTCCTCTAGGTGCTGCTCTTGGCTTCTCTCCAGGTCTGGTGCAGCCTGTGATGATTCCCACCTCCAGTCTGTGCCACTCAGATGTTGTTGCCCATGTTGAAACTCAAGCTGAAATCACTGTAATAATCCAGCATGAGTTCTCTCACTCTGGCTGGAACATGGTGCCTCTCCAGGGTTTCCTGTGCCAGCTTGTGGGGCATGGGAGCCGTAGGCGTTGGCTAGGTCTAACCAGAGCACCACCATATTCCCCTTGTTCTCCTTTGCCTCTCGGATGAGCTGTGTGACCACACCTGTGTGCTCTAGACAGCCTAGTACCCTAGGGATGCCGCCTTTCTGCACAGAAGTGTCGATATGCTGCCTCTTCTCCAGATAACCCTGGTGATCCTCCAGGGTCGGTGTAACAGTTTGGGGCAGTGTTTGTACACCTTGTAGGAGGTCCCGCTTGGTCTAGGTGCTGAACTGGACCTTGCTTTCCTCACCACTTCCTGGACTTCTTTCAGGAGTTGTTTCCCTCTGGTCGAATGCCTCAGTTGGTTCTGGTGGTCTTAACACAGCCCCACACTGCCTGAGGTCCTGATTTCTTGGTGGGAAACTGAAGGTGCCATGAAGGTGATGGTCAACCTCCTCCTTTGGGCAAGCTAAGCTTCCATCAGTCTCTGCCTAAGGAGCTGCCAGGTGAACCCAAATGGGTTGTTGATAAAGGCAGTTCTCTTCCTAGCCCTCTCCCTCCTTAGCCTTTGGTGGCTCTGTGCAGGGTTAGGAGCCTCCTTCTTTGCATGATGCAGAGCTCCGCCGGAGTGCCTGCTCTTCTTCCCTTGCCTCCTTATATTGTTTCTTCAAGGATTTGAGGTCTTTCCTGATATTATGCATTTTCTCTGCCCTCTGGTTTCTGGTGTATAGTTGTTTGGCTCCCGTTTCTTCCTTGACACCAAACCTTTCAGCTGCTATGTTCACTATGATGGATGTTGTAGTGTGCAGCCTGCTCTCCACACCCCTTTTGGCTGTGGCTCACAGCACCATGTCTGCATCTTCATCAAACTTCTGCCACTGGGATGTTTTATAGGCTTGAGGCCACCTGATTGGTTGCATCTCGGACTGCCTGACTGGAGGGACTGCTTGAGCCACGGGGATGCTCTGGGCTCTGTGGGGTGCTTCCAGGCCCTGCTCCTCCTGACCTGCACATTGTGGTGCTTGCACTCGCTCCTTGCATCTCATCCTCGACTGATGAATCTTCAGACCTCTGTGGTTTTTGCATATTTTTCCACATACGCACTCCACACTCTTTGTCATTTGTCCATTCCTGTTCTTCGTCACCTATCTGTCCAGCTGGGTATTATTCCTTTGTTTGATCAATAGCTTGTTTTGGGTCCTTCTTCACAGAAGGTGCAGTTAGGGCTGCTAACCCACACCGCCCTGGTATGCTGTCTCTCCGTGCTGTCAACTTAATTCTGTTCTCAATTTAAGTAATTCAGAATTCAGGGGACAAAGTAGCATTACAGCTTTAGAAGGAGTCACGCTTGGGGGAAAAGAGTAGCATTGGGGGAAAGAGCAGCACTAGCATAGCATTTGGAGAAAAAGTAGTACTAGGGAGGAATGAGTATCACGAGGGGAGAGAATAGCAGTAAGTGGGAAAAAGTAGTATTACGTAAAAGAGTAGTGTTAGGGGTGAGAGTAGTATTAGGTAAAGAGTAGTGTTAGGGGTGAGAGTAGCACTAGGTGAAAGAGTAGCATTAGGGGTGAGAGTAGTATTAGGTAAAGAGTAGCATTAGAGGTGAGAGTAGTATTAGGTAAAGAGTAGCATTAGGGGTGAGAGTAGCACTAGGTGAAAGAGTAGCATTAGGGGTGAGAGTAGCACTAGGGGAAAGAGTAGCATTAGAGGTGAGAGTAGTATTAGGTAAAGAGTAGCATTAGGGGTGAGAGTAGTATTACGTAAAAGAGTAGTGTTAGGGGTGAGAGTAGCACTAGGGGAAAGAGTAGCATTAGAGGTGAGAGTAGTATTAGGTAAAGAGTAGCATTAGGGGTGAGAGTAGCACTAGGGGAAAGAGTAGCATTAGGGGTGAGAGTAGTATTAGGTAAAGAGTAGCATTAGGGGTGAGAGTAGCACTAGGGGAAAGAGTAGCATTAGGGGTGAGCGTAGCACTAGGGGAAAGAGTAGCATTAGAGGTGAGAGTAGTATTAGGTAAAGAGTAGCATTAGGGGTGAGAGTAGCACTAGGTGAAAGAGTAGCATTAGGGGTGAGAGTAGTATTAGGTAAAGAGTAGCATTAGAGGTGAGAGTAGTATTAGGTAAAGAGTAGCATTAGGGGTGAGAGTAGCACTAGGTGAAAGAGTAGCATTAGGGGTGAGAGTAGCACTAGGGGAAAGAGTAGCATTAGAGGTGAGAGTAGCACTAGGTGAAAGAGTAGCATTAGGGGTGAGAGTAGTATTAGGTAAAGAGTAGCATTAGAGGTGAGAGTAGTATTAGGTAAAGAGTAGCATTAGGGGTGAGAGTAGCACTAGGTGAAAGAGTAGCATTAGGGGTGAGAGTAGCACTAGGTGAAAGAGTAGCATTAGAGGTGAGAGTAGTATTAGGTAAAGAGTAGCATTAGGGGTGAGAGTAGTATTAGGTAAAGAGTAGCATTAGGGGTGAGAGTAGCACTAGGTGAAAGAGTAGCATTAGAGGTGAGAGTAGCACTAGGGGAAAGAGTAGCATTAGGGGTGAGAGTAGTATTAGGTAAAGAGTAGCATTAGAGGTGAGAGTAGCACTAGGGGAAAGAGTAGCATTAGGGGTGAGAGTAGTATTAGGTAAAGAGTAGCATTAGGGGTGAGAGTAGTATTAGGTAAAGAGTAGCATTAGAGGTGAGAGTAGTATTAGGTAAAGAGTAGCATTAGGGGTGAGAGTAGCACTAGGTGAAAGAGTAGCATTAGGGGTGAGAGTAGCACTAGGGGAAAGAGTAGCATTAGGGGTGAGAGTAGTATTAGGTAAAGAGTAGCATTAGGGGTGAGAGTAGTATTAGGTAAAGAGTAGCATTAGGGGTGAGAGTAGTATTAGGTAAAGAGTAGCATTAGGGGTGAGAGTAGCACTAGGTGAAAGAGTAGCATTAGGGGTGAGAGTAGCACTAGGTGAAAGAGTAGGATTTGGGGGAAAAGTAGCATTAAGGTGAGAGGAGGAATTCATTTAATATAATTAACTTAAGAAGATGAGTTTGGCCTACAAACATTTCAAGTGGTTCTTGCATGAAGAAATACACTGTGAAAATGAGGAAAAGTTGGCTAGAGGAAAGTTGCAGCAGTATATGAAGTCTGAAACTGAGAGAATCAAACAATTAAGTTAATCAAGGTATCTTCTGAGACTCTAGAATATTCGTGATAATATAGATGACTACTATTAGAATGTGGTGCAGTGTTTTCACCAATTAACTCCACCCCGCTTCCCTCTCCTGGCCGCGGCGCGCACTGTATGCCTCTGCCGCTCCACCGCTGCGCGCCTCAGCCGATGTAACGTGAGCACGCGGGTCAGTGTACACTACAACTGCTGCCGCGTGGTGAGCGGAGACCAATGGAACTGGTGTCCAGTATTTAATCTCTAATATATTCATTTACCGTGAGAGCATCGCGACATACCAGGACATAAGGTAAGAGTAAATTGTATTTCCTGTTAGAATGCCTTTAGTCTAATATACTCATGAATTGACAAAGCTTAATTTTCATATTATCCTAGTTGTTTTGTCCTGTCATATACTCAATAAATATCACATGAAATTACAATTATAATAATAGTCGTGCGGCTGTTCTTCGCTGGATGAATCATTCAAGCAACGAAGTTTTAGTGCGTCACTTGATCTGGACCAGAGAGATGAAATTAACTTTGAAAACGTGTATTCGTCCATTAATCGGTGTATTAGACTTTTCTCTTCGTATCAAACCAACCTGAATAGACATTCGTTTGCACAAAGAAACTTCGACATTCATTTCCAGAGTATAATGTACATTGTCATACTATGCACAGTAAATACTGGTTGCGTTTTTATAGTGATGCTATTAGATAGATAGATAGATAGATAGATAGATAGATAGATAGATAGATAGATAGATAGATAGATAGATAGATAGATAGATTTTTGTTATATCGCAAGTGTTATCAAGAAAAAATGGACCGGCTCAGTATGAACCATTCAATATTCGTCGAATGGCATTGATAGTGTAACTACATATTTTAAACATCGGCAATGTTCAGATTCAAATATTGGCCATATTCGGAATTTAATAAATGTAGTGCATCTGCAATCACATTTTCTAAGCAATTCGGAGAGGCAACTGCATGTGCATGTTAGTATAATTGGGAAGCAACTTTCAACAGACACGAACTGGTTAGGATGCCTGCTATCAGAAGTTGTTGTAACAGACCGTCGGAAACGGGTATTTACCTCTCGTTTTAGAATGATAGAAAATGATAAATGCATATTGCCTATGTAGCGATGCCATTTTACGGTTTTTGTGCGAAATAGGTGATGACTTTGCACAAGTCAACTGGAGAAGTCACGCCATATCAGTAGGGGCCCAAGTTACTGGCGAGTCTGCATTTCCTGCACTGCGTTATTCCAGTTTGCAGCAGCCACGTCTCCCACTACAGCTCTTCAGGTGCGCTGTCCCCGTTCAGGTGCGCTGTCTCCATTCAGGTGCGCTCTCCCCGTTCAGGTGCGCTGTCCCTGTTCAAGTACTGTTGAATAGCTGTTCAACAATATGGGTTAACTTGATACAGAGGTCCAGTTTTCTTGCCGAAGGCTTGAGAAATATTTGAAAACAGTATATTACTACTTACAGAAAGTAGCCTACAGTGAGCAGGAAAGTAGTAGCAGTAGCAGAAGTAAGCTGCTAGGAGCAGTCAAGGCACAGCAGAACTTTCTGTTCAACATATTAACTAGGAAATCCTTATTTGTAATATAATTATGTCTGTACAGCAGTGCATCGGGATACACTGTATTATAATATCTGCAGGCCGGGAGACAGCATCAATATACCTACAATAATGTAGGAATAATTTTACTAATCTTACTCACCAAAACTGCTTTTCTAAAGGATTTTCAGTCCGACCGGTGACCGGCTGATCAATATAGCCATGCTGTCCAGGTTAAATTTATACACATGTGCCGCACGATGCTTCACAGCACACCTGCGCGCACAGCGGCAGAGACAGAAGCCAGTGCTATCTCGACAGCCACACACGCTGAAAAATGTCGTCGGCGTGGAAAAAGTTAATTGTAAAATTTAGTAGTCAATAGCCCTATTCAGACGGAGTTAGTTTTACATGGGGAGGTGGGGTAATTTTGTATTTTACATGCGCTCCCTGGAGAAAATTACAGCCTGAATTGCCTACTGTTTTTTTGACAAACTTTAAAGGTGGTCTGATAATTTTAATCCCGTCTGGACAGAAATCTTCGTAATTTTAAACAACTATCCATATAATTACTCATTTAAATAGGCTCTTGTGATTTGGAAAACCGTTGTTGATATTGTGTTTGACCGTTGTTGCTTACAGTATTTTGTATTATTGTATTTTGCGCATTTTATGAAACCTCCGAAACCTGCAATGATGACACCTTTTGAAGAGGCTCTTAAAGGTTTATCTGGCGGTGGCATCAATCGCAACTCATCTGAAAACTTTATTCATAAAATGTTCATGTGTTTTAGGTGTATAGCTATAGGCTACTTTAAAATATGAACCCCCTAACGTGACAGTGTTTTGTTTAAGTCACAAAGAATTATATTAAATACAAAACATATTAAATAATATTTGATACCCTCATAAATAGTCTTACAAATATAACTATTATATTTGTGAATATCCCATGGCTAAATGGCTGTATTGGCCAAGCAATCAGGACCGGAACAATCTCTAGCTTTTTAAACTGTCAATATTTTTTCTGTCAAATCGACAGGCGACTAAAAATAAAAAACTGCTGAAGGCAGCATACAAGACTGACACTTCTTGGTTAAAGGATTCTGCCCCTTTATTTGAGAGTGGGCAAGGAAAGAGGACAAGGAATAAAGCTGTAGAATGGCAGCTCGTACTCCACAACAGTTTCTAAATTTTCTCTCAAACGGAGCTTAGTTCAACCTGGACACGTAGCCACAAGATAAAACAGATTATACAGAGTCCAAATTCAGTCATAAGTCAATTTCACCATGTTTTATGAATACGTGCGACATAATCATCCGGGTTCGTAGCTGGAAATATCACACATTCCTTGTGACGTTTTATCCTTACCGGATGTGAGAGTTTTATCACAGAGAAGCCATGTAAATATTCCATTACTCCACCTCCCCAGTAAAACTAATCCCGTCTGAACAGGGGTAGTGTTTCATAATGAACATGCAACTATTTTCCATTAAAGAAAGAAAAGTTACAAAAATGTTTGCGTATGCTATCAATTATAGCTGTTAGAAAGAAAGAAAATCGGAATTGGCCTAACTCGGCAGGTCAGACTTTTTTTTTGTTAAATCAGAAATCGGAATCGGTCAAGAAAATTGCAATCAGTGCATCTCTAGTTACGGTACATCATTACATCGTTACATAATTACGTTGTTACATTGTTGCAATGGTACATCGTTACATCTACTTTTGATTTCAGCAGTTCTTCTGAAGATTGTTACGGTTTATGTATAGAATAGTTGTTTTCTACAATTTATGGCATCTTTCTTGTTTCTTACTAATATTTGTTTGTTTAATTGCCATGCAGAGTTTCTAAAAGCTTAATAGTTTAAACAGTATGAAGCATATACCTTAGAAAAATACAACTATATAACAATAATAACAGATGTAAAAGTGTGAACTTCTGAAGATTCTGTATAGGCCATATAAAAGGTGCTGATAAAAGTTAAAAAGATTCAAATAATGCAAATAATTGCTAAGAGGCCACAAGGGTGAATTAGGTGTTGCAGAAGGAATAATTTGTGTGAGGAGTGGAGGGAGAAGACAGAACAGATGAAAAATTTTAGAAGTAGTGAAACACTCGTAAACATACTTGTAGAAATGGGAGAAAAAATAATTTTTTCACTGTACATACAAAGGATTGTAGATATGTAAGACAATTTTTGTGGCAATAGAAGAGTCAGTGTAAATGGAGGCATTTTTATGTCAGTGACCCACTTGAAGATGAAAGGGGTGTGTGTGCGGCACACACAGCACCTGGTTTAAGCATGGCTCATGTGCTCTCATGCTGGACTGGATGGGGCTTTGTTGCTCACATCATTTAAACCCACTGATGGATCAGCACTGCAGTGGCATATTGACGGGAGCTTTGGCTACAGGCAGTAGTGAGGACCCTGGTGCAGCATCACAGCCATCCTGAGCCACAGGATGCTAATCTCTGCCAAAAGATAAGCTTTTGACTTGCCAGACCAATTTATTCAGTTTCAGGGCTTTTAGGATAAAAGGGATAAGTTCTGGCCAGCTGATTTTGTTTGTTTAAAATTTGATTAATAAGACTGAAATGTGTTTTACATGAAGCTGATCTAAGGCAGGATGTATCTTCTCATTGTCAAGTAACAAAGCTAGAAGCCAGAGCAAGAGGCTCCCAAATCAACATTTTTGGATTTTCCACCTTCTTCCATCCCCTCCCTCAATGATTCAACCAATTAATCACATCTCACTCACACACTCTCACATATTCCTCTCTCTGTCACACAAACACACTCATTCGCTGACATGAGCACAAACACACACTCTCATTCATTCACCCAGTATATCACACTCTCACCCACACACAATCATTCACCCACTAATTCATTCATTCACTCACTCTGCATTAGACGATTTAGGTTCCTGGTTCCTTCTGACAGGGCTGAATCCTTTTCTACCGCTGTAGCTCCTCTCTTCTGCTGCTCTCTTCTACTGTAGCTGCTCTCTCTTGTGGTAGTTGCTCTCTCCCCCTGTAGCTGCTCTCTCCTGCTGTAGCTCCTCTCTCCTGTAGTGGCTGCTCTCTCCCGCTGTAGCTGCTCTCTCCTGCTGAACTCCCATCACACTAATAGGAAGTTGCTCACTGTTGTCACTCTGGACATTTCTGAAGCAGTCAGATCTGAATGGTGGAAGCTTGAGTAAATGTGGTAGGAATGGAACTAACAACTACAAAGGAAGAAATATTGCTTTGCATTACACAAGATTTCCTCTAAAGCATACCTGCCAAAGTTTAATGTGTGCATCAATGTCTTCATGAGGTTTAAATATCCAGTATTATGTATATATACCATATATTACTATATATATAGACTCTTTACATAACAATCACAGATAAATAAGTTTATCTCTGAGCAAGAACATGACAGTTTCAGCTTTTAAACGTGACAGAAGTGAACAGGCACACTGTTGGGGAGGTCACAGGGAAAGGCAGTTTGGTTCAGCATTTGTTTGGATTGGAGTTTGAGCTCTATTCTTCAGGGCTTGCAAGCCTCTGCTCACACTGGCTATGCTTCTTGTGTCCATGCATGTGTGTGGAAGGTTTGTTTTCTTTTGCCACCTAGCTTATAGCTTTGTCTGGATGTGCTCGCTGCCTGTGCTGTTTTTAACACTTTGTTGGTGGGACTGCAGTTCGGCTAGTAACAGCTGAGAACCATTATGCATCTGTACTCTGTGCCAGCGTGGTTGTGGGAAAGGAAGGTAGAGATTAAGACCAGAGAGGAAAAGTGCTTGGCAGGCAGTTTCCTTTCAGACTGTTCTGTCCTGCACTCTTCACAAGAGTCCCTCACAAACAGCCTGTTGCTCTCCACTCTCCTGACCAGAGCCTGTTACTCTGTCCACTCTCCTGACCAGAGCCTGTTACTCTGTCCATTCTCCTGACCAGAGCCTGTTACTCTGTCCACTCTCCTGACCAGAGCCTGTTACTCTGTCCACTCTCCTGACCAGAGCCTGTTACTCTGTCCACTCTCCTGACCAGAGCCTGTTACTCTGTCCACTCTCCTGACCAGAGCCTGTTACTCTGTCCACTCTCCTGACCAGAGTCTGTTACTCTGTCCATTCTCCTGACCAGAGCCTGTTACTCTGTCCACTCTCCTGACCAGAGCCTGTTGCTCTGTCCACTCTCCTGACCAGAGCCTGTTGCTCTGTCCACTCTCCTGACCAGAGCCTGTTACTCTGTCCACTCTCCTGACCAGAGCCTGTTACTCTGTCCACTCTCCTGACCAGAGCCTGTTACTCTGTCCACTCTCCTGACCAGAGCCTGTTGCTCTGTCCACTCTCCTGACCAGAGCCTGTTACTCTGTCCACTCTCCTGACCAGAGTCTGTTACTCTGTCCATTCTCCTGACCAGAGTCTGTTACTCTGTCCACTCTCCTGACCAGAGCCTGTTGCTCGGTCCACTCTCCTGACCAGAGTCTGTTGCTCTGTCCACTCTCCTGACCAGAGCCTGTTGCTCTGTCCACTCTCCTGACCAGAGCCTGTTACTCTGTCCACTCTCCTGACCAGAGCCTGTTACTCTGTCCACTCTCCTGACCAGAGCCTGTTACTCTGTCCACTCTCCTGACCAGAGCCTGTTGCTCTGTCCACTCTCCTGACCAGAGCCTGTTACTCTATCAACTCTCCTGACCAGAGTCTGTTACTCTGTCCACTCTCCTGACCAGAGCCTGTTGCTCTGTCCACTCTCCTGACCAGAGCCTGTTACTCTGTCCATTCTCCTGACCAGAGTCTGTTGCTCTGTCCACTCTCCTGACCAGAGCCTGTTACTCTGTCCACTCTCCTGACCAGAGCCTGTTGCTCTGTCCACTCTCCTGACCACAGCCTGTTACTCTGTCCACTCTCCTGACCAGAGCCTGTTGCTCTGTCCACTCTCCTGACCAGAGTCTGTTACTCTGTCCACTCTCCTGACCAGAGCCTGTTACTCTTTTCACTCTCCTGACCAGAGCCTGTTACTCTGTCCACTCTCCTGACCAGAGCCTGTTACTCTGTCCATTCTCCTGACCAGAGCCTGTTACTCTGTCCACTCTCCTGACCAGAGTCTGTTACTCTGTCCACTCTCCTGACCAGAGCCTGTTACTCTATCAACTCTCCTGACCAGAGTCTGTTACTCTGTCCACTCTCCTGACCAGAGCCTGTTGCTCTGTCCACTCTCCTGACCAGAGCCTGTTACTCTGTCCACTCTCCTGACCAGAGCCTGTTACTCTGTCCACTCTCCTGACCAGAGTCTGTTACTCTGTCCACTCTCCTGACCAGAGCCTGTTACTCTGTCCACTCTCCTGACCAGAGTCTGTTACTCTGTCCACTCTCCTGACCAGAGCCTGTTACTCTTTCCACTCTCCTGACCAGAGTCTGTTTTCTGTCCACTCTCCTGACCAGAGCCTGTTACTCTGTCCACTCTCCTGACCAGAGCCTGTTAGTCTGTCCACTCTCCTGACCAGAGCCTGTTACTCTTTCCACTCTCCTGACCAGAGTCTGTTTTCTGTCCACTCTCCTGACCAGAGCCTGTTACTCTGTCCACTCTCCTGACCAGAGCCTGTTACTCTGTCCACTCTCCTGACCAGAGCCTGTTAGTCTGTCCACTCTCCTGACCAGAGCCAGTTACTCTGTCCACTCTCCTGACCAGAGCCTGTTACTCTCCACTCTCCTGACCAGAGTCTGTTACTCTGTCCACTCTCCTGACCAGAGTCTGTTACTGTGTTTGACAGTCAACTTTAACGTTTGACATGAACGTGTCATGGTCATGATTTTTTATTGCATCAAATTACAACAAATTATCTTCATATATTTAATTTCATCTTGAAGCCATCAGCAGGGTCAATAATGTACATATGAGGGCTAAATCCACTCTCTAAAAATAATCAAAACTGAGTTTATGGCCAAATGCTATCATTAACAAGGGAATCCAACGGCTCTCTTGGTGAAAACAGAGATGGAGAACACTACAATGAAAGAATAATATTGTTCTTGTATAGATGAGTAGGTTCAAACAAAACAGACTTTTAGAATGGTTTACGTCCCATGTTTAAGTTGTTAATTTGTAGGCAGTGGCTAATAAGGCTTTGCTTGAAAGACAATGCACGCTCAACCCCCCCCCCCCCCCCCCGACCCCACCCCTCAGGGGTCAGAGGCCTCTCAGCTTACACATTGAGCTGCTGGACAGCACTAAGGACGAAGCTAACAAACAATGTTTATATTCTTCATTCTTCCTGTTAGTAACTGTATGGTCTTTGAGGCTGCCGGTAATTTTCCTGCAGGTGCAGTTAGTAACTGTATGGTCTTTGAGGTGTGACTCCCACTTGCACAGCATGACTGTCACTCACCTGCCCTACCTGTGACAAACCTGCACTGAGCGTGACCGTATTGGAGGTGCAGGAAACACCTGTGGTGCATGGCTCAGAGGAGACTTTAGCGATGCTGCAGTTTTGCAGCAGGGGGAGGATGGAGTGATATTGAGAGCAGGTAGCCATGCATGAACGGGTATCAACTGAAAACCCATCTCCTGCCCACTGTAAACCTACCTGAGTGATCAGCCAGGCTGGGAGGCAGGGTGGGCTGATTGGTTTTGTACCGGAGACAGATGGAACAAACTGTCCAGGGTGGGATTATCTTTCAGAATTACCTACAGATTTAATTAATCAGGATATTTTTCATTTAGGTGTCAATCTGGGGCAGGCAGTGCTCCTTGCTGAGGGTAAAAGGTGTGTTTCTGCCAGCACTTCACACACAATGCTGGATAAAAGGTGTGTTTCTGCCAGCAATTCACACACAGTGCTGGATAAAAGGTGTGTTTCTGCCAGCACTTCACACACAATGCTGGATAAAAGGTGTGTTTCTGCCAGCACTTCACACACAATGCTGGATAAAAGGTGTGTTTCTGCCAGCACTTCACACACAATGCTGGATAAAAGGTGTGTTTCTGCCAGCACTTCACACACAATGCTGGATAAAAGGTGTGTTTCTGCCAGCACTTCACACACAATGCTGGATAAAAGGTGTGTTTCTGCCAGCACTTCACACACAATGCTGGATAAAAGGTGTGTTTCTGCCAGCACTTCACACACAATACTGTATAAAAGGTGTGTTTCTACCAGCACTTCACACACAATGCTGTCTTGGTGAATCACAAAAGTTTTCAGTAGCATGACTGTGTTGAAAGTGTTTTCTGCATTACAATACATTACATTACATGGTAGCTTTACATTCTACCATGTAAAGCTACACTAATGCATGCATGTTTTGCCTCATTCTTAACAATATACTAACAGTTTCATCAAATAAAAATTCTTATTCATATTGCCATTCATGACTTGTACATTCTCAGTACTCAGTACTTGCCATTCAGTACTGGTGTTGCACAGGACTAATTGTAATATCAATAGAAAATTGCAAACACTAATACAAAGGCTGCCTGGCATTTAACTTTGTGTACAATATGTATGTTATTTTAACAGCAACTCTGCCTGAAGTATGTGGGGTACAGCATGATCTTTATCCATCAGTTATTATTTGTGACATAAGGTGAAAACCTTTTACAAATTACCTAATATTTATAAATGACATGTTCACATCCATAGTCTATTATGGTAAAAAGTAAACCTACTATTGGCAACGTGAAGGACTGCAGTCAGGCTGCAATCAACAAACAGCATAGCAAAGCACAGAAGCTACAGAAGCTTACAGCTCTTTTATGGGCATGTAACCATACTCACAGCTGTTTCAGTAGGGAGTAACTATGCTAACAGACAAATGAAAGCTTTAGATTTATGTTGCAAGGTCGTGTAAGGAGGGGTGTGTGTGTGCAGGAAAATAATCTCTGAATTGCATTAATTTGTAAGTAGCTTGAAAAACAAGAGGGATCTATTTCAGGGTAATAAAGGTGTTTTCTGCGCCACCAGCTGGATTAATTTGTGTACAGAGGACAGTGACTGGAGAAGGTGCTCTGAAGTGGAAGGGAAAGGACTCAGCCGGTGTCTGAGACTGCAGAAACAGAAAAGAGTTTGATCAGTTATCTTAATTTTTAAACAATATCTCTTGTATTATGTGAATTAGATCATATGCTGGAGCTGGACTATGACACGATGTCAACATCCATGGGTATTAGGGCCTGTAATTTGGGATGAGTAAAAACACCACCAGACTAACCCTAACCCTAACCCTAACACTACCCCAACACTACCATACTAACCCTAACCCTAACACTAACCCTAACACTACCATACTAACCCTAACCCTAACACTAACCCTAACACTACCAAACTAAACCTAACCCTAACCCTAACACTACCAAACTAACCCTAACCCTAACCCTAACACTACCAAACTAACCCTTACCCTAACCCTAACCCTAACACTACCAAACTAACCCTAACCCTACCAAAGTAACCCTTACCCTAACACTAACCCTAACACTACCATACTAACACTAACCCTAACACTACCAAACTAACCCTAACCCTACCAAAGTAACCCTTACCCTAACACTAACCCTAACACTACCATACTAACCCTAACCCTAACACTAACCCTAACACTACCAACCTAAACCTAACCCTAACCCTAACCCTAACACTACCAAACTAACCCTAACCCTAACACTACCAAACTAACCCTTACCCTAACCCTAACCCTAACACTACCAAACTAACCCTAACCCTACCAAAGTAACCCTTACCCTAACACTAACCCTAACACTACCATACTAACCCTAACCCTAACACTAACCCTAACACTACCAAACTAAGCCTAACCCTAACCCTTACCCTAACACTACCAAACTAAACCTAACCCTAACACTAACCCTAACCCTAACCCTACCAAAGTAACCCTTACCCTAACACTAACCCTAACACTACCATACTAACCCTTACCCTAACACTAACCCTAAAACTACCATACTAATCCTTACCCTAACACTTACCCTAACACTACCAAACTAACCCTAACCCTAACACTAACCCTAACACTACCAAACTAAGCCTAACCCTAACCCTACCATACTAACCCTTACCCTAACACTAACCCTAACACTACCATACTAACCCTTACCCTAACACTAACCCTAACACTACCAAACTAACCCTAACCCTAACACTAACCCTAACACTACCAAACTAACCCTAACCCTAACCCTAACACTAACCCTAACACTACCATACTAACCCTTACCCTAACACTAACCCTAACACTACCAAACTAACCCTTACCCTAACCCTAACCCTAACACTACCAAACTAACCCTAACCCTACCAAAGTAACCCTTACCCTAACACTAACCCTAACACTACCATACTAACCCTAACCCTAACACTAACCCTAACACTACCAAACTAACCCTAACCCTAACCCTAACACTAACCCTAACACTACCATACTAACCCTAACCCTAACACTAACCCTAACACTACCATCCTAACCCTTACCCTAACACTAAACCTAACACTACCAAACTAACCCTTACCCTAACCCTAACCCTAACACTACCAAACTAACCCTAACCCTACCAAAGTAACCCTTACCCTAACACTAACCCTAACACTACCAAACTAAGCCTAACCCTAACCCTTACCCTAACACTACCAAACTAAACCTAACCCTAACACTAACCCTAACCCTACCAAAGTAACCCTTACCCTAACACTAACCCTAACACTACCATACTAACCCTTACCCTAACACTAACCCTAACACTACCATACTAATCCTTACCCTAACACTTACCCTAACACTACCAAACTAACCCTAACCCTAACACTAACCCTAACACTACCAAACTAACCCTAACCCTAACACTAACCCTAACACTACCAAACTAACCCTAACCCTACCATACTAACCCTTACCCTAACACTAACCCTAACACTACCAGACTAACCCTAACACTAACCCTAACACTACCAAACTAAGCCTAACCCTAACACTACCATACTAACCCTTACCCTAACACTAACCCTAACACTACCATACTAACCCTTACCCTAACACCAACCCTAACACTACCAAACTAACCCTAACCCTAACACTAACCCCAACACTACCAAACTAACCCTAACCCTACCATACTAACCCTTACCCTAACACTAACCCTAACACTACCAGACTAACCCTAACACTAACCCTAACACTACCAAACTAAGCCTAACCCTAACACTACCATACTAACCCTTACCCTAACACTAACCCTAACACTACCATACTAACCCTTACCCTAACACTAACCCTAACACTGCCATACTAACCCTAACCCTAACACTACCCCAACACTACCATACTAACCCTTACCCTAACACTAACCCTAACACTACCAAACTAAGCCTAACCCTAACACTACCATACTAACCCTCACCCTAACACTAACCCTAACACTACCATACTAACCCTTACCCTAACACTAACCCTAACACTACCAAACTAAGCCTAACCCTAACACAACCATACAAACCCTTACCCTAACACTAACCCTAACACTACCAAACTAGTGTTTTTCAATGAAAGACCAATGCAGTGCAGAATGCAGCAATATACTCCTCTCTCATGAAAAAAGGTCAGCTGTCTGAAATCCTCCAGCTGTCTGGAATAACAGCATAGCTGTATCTACCATTGGGAAGATGGAGGTGATGTGCTTGGAATTTTTGTGTGATGTTTTAAAAACAGAATAAAAGTGATGAACTGAGAAACAGAACAGGCTACTTGTGAAACCTGGAGATGATTATTGCTTCCAAAAAAATCTTTTTACTGCAGACATTAGTTTTCCCTCTCTGGGGGTTTGGCAATGGGCAGTCTTTTTTGTTGGATTGATGACCTTGTCTTTTTGTACCCTCGTTACAGCCCTGTGGTGTAACAACTTCAGTAAGTATATCTAAATTACCTGTGTTCACAGTCTAATGTAACTTCTCATTCAAGGAGAAAAATGCATTATCCTTTTCTATATTCACTGCCCCCATGTGTTTGGGTTGGCAACATTTTGAAATCAGACACTATAAACACTCATTTATTAAACGTGCTGCTCTGTTCACATTTGTACCTGTTGAGTACAGTGAACAAAACCACAGGCCGATCCATCTCTGCTTTGCTTCAGGCAGTGGGGCTGTGCTCGTACTATTCCTGTCTAGTCAGGTTTCTTGCTGCATTTTGTCAGAGTTAAAGGAAGGTTGGAGTGCGGTTTGGGAAACTAGAGTCTTGGCTTGTTGACACACATGCGTGGGTCATCTTTCAGAGTCTTCCAGGGTCAGGAAGAATCATCTTTCAAGGTTGTAACAGGTCAGGTGCAGCATCAATAATATGAGATCTGACTGACTGAGGAACTCAGGTCCAGCTCCAGAAGCTCTGAAAAACTGTTTCAATGAAACCTGAAAAGTAGGACACTTTGGGATGTGATGAAAATTTTCTGGCTTTTTTTAAAACAAATTCAGCAGACTTCCACATTATAGTTGAACACATCCAAACTGTTTAGCTAACCACAGCAATCTGCTCCAGCCGAAGCAGTGTCACTGGCCCTCGCTGTTTTCATGCTGCAGGCACAGCACCAATCACACGCTGGAGGATTACACAGCATTTATTCAGGTTTCACACCTGTGGGCTCCTAGCTTTAACTGGCCTACCATCCCTGGCCAATTATTGCTGGTATTCTGGGAATCAAACACACAACCTCAGTGCTCCTATGTGACTCTATTGGCTAACAGCTCAACTTTATGAGGTAATGCTAACTGCACAGCTCCACTCTATGAGTTAATGCTAACTGCACAGCTCCAGTCTGTGAGGTAATGCTAACTGCGAAGCTCCACTCTGTGAGGTAATGCTAACTGGGTAGCTCCAGTCTGTGAGGTAATGCTAACTGCGCAGCTCCACTCTGTGAGGTAATGCTAACTGCGCAGCTCCAGTCTGTGAGGTAATGCTAACTGTGCAGCTCCACTCTGTGAGGTAATGCTAACTGCGCAGCTCCAGTCTGTGAGGTAATGCTAACTGCGCAGCTCCACTCTGTGAGGTAATGCTAACTGCGCAGCTCCACTCTGTGAGGTAATGCTAACTGTGCAGCTCCAGTCTGTGAGGTAATGCTAACTGTGCAGCTCCAGTCTGTGAGGTAATGCTGACTGTGCAGCTCCAGTCTGTGTTTTTAATCATATTACAGTATAGAATGTGATTTATTATACAGTATAAAGTGCATTGCCCTGAAGCCTTTAGAATGGGGGTATAACACCTTTGATAACATCACAGAACCACATCACAAAATCTTTCTGAAACACATTGAGCATTAAAGAGCATACAATGTAGATAACCATGAGAGGACTTTGTGTGGATTATAGTCTGATTACATTCTGAGTGTAAAGGGAGAACTTATTAGGACTCCAGGCCCAGTTTACTCTGGTAGCAGTCAGTGAGAGCGTCATGTTCTTTTAATTACAGAGAAATTGTCACTGGGGCAGAGAGGGAAAGTGAAAGAAGGTGAGAGAGTGAAAAAGAGTGTGAGAGTAGTGGAGACATGAATAATGCACAGTCAACAGTTCTCTTCCTCCCCCTCTCTCTTTCTCTCTTCTCACTCCCCCATACTCCTCCTTGATTGCAAAGTGAACCTGCTGGGCGCTGACAAACAGCCAACCCTGATGAGTTATTAACCAGCCAGGTGAGTCACCTATGTTCCAGCAGAACCCACACCTACTATACACCTGTGCACCTGTTACACATCTATACACCTGCTGCACCTTTTTACATCTGCTACATACTTACACACCTGCTACACACCTATATACCTCCCACACACCCACCAGTTACATGTTAACACACTTGCACTTACCTGGTACATTTTTACACACCTGCTGTAGTCATTATCAGCCACTGATGGAGTGTGGGATATAGTTGGCAGGCATTTCTATTTCCTATCACTCTTCTCTGCCCCCTGCTGGCCTGCCTGGATAGTCTACCTGCAGAAAGCCACAACTGAGGACACTCCTCCTGCACATCCTGTGATGACATAGACAACCCCCCCTCACCCAGCCTCTGATACCACACAGGCAGCGCCCACCCCCCTTACCCCACCCCCCCTCCCCCCCCCCCCACCCCGATGACAGCCCCCCAACTACATATATTTGCATTAACATACCTAGTCCATGTGGGAAATTGGAAATGATCAGAGGAGCACTATGACTGCAAGACATGACCAGAGCATAATCCACAGCATGGTCCCATCTGGTAAGGAAACCCTGAAGCACAGAACAACTGAAGCCCCTTTCACACATGCACTGCAACCCTGAACTTTTCTGGACATTACCCGGAGGAGCTGTATGTGTGAACACAAATGTCTGAATCCGTCACACCGGATAATAAACAGACTTTATTCAGCTAACTCCCTAGCACAAAGTCCGGGTAATGTCCGGTTGAGTCCATGTGTGAATATGGCAGGTCATTTTCTGGAGAATTCACAGCAAGCAAGTGGGTGTGTTGATGACATTTCTATCATGAGTCTGGCACTAAACCGGAAGAATACAAGCATCTGAGGGTAGCTGCTTTGTAAACTTTTCTGCTTGCCTGTGTATTGCTTTCCACGCTTTTGTTAATGTTGCGGATACGTCCAAATACTTGTAGTGTTGATATTAATGCAAAAACAGTCATCATTATGGATGAGTCAGTAGCCGTGGCCGTTATCTGCGATGTGCTGTAAACAAAACACTGCAATATCTGCAGCACTACCCATGCACGACCCCTTGCCTAATAAATCGGATTATTTCCAGAAGGTGAGAACGTGACTAATGCAAAAAAAACTCTGGTTCTGTGCTACATGTGTGAAAGGGCAACTCTAGAAAATGTCGGGACCTGATTCTCCAGAGATTTTCCACAGCTCATATGTGAAAACAGCTCGAGAAACAAAACATGTTCATCAGTAACTTTCTTATCAGTAGGCCCTGGTAGCCATGGCCATTAGGCTGTGATCATTATCTCTCAGGGCCTGATGGGAAAACAATGATAGACAGAGATCAAAAACAACGAAGCAGATACTGGTGTGTGTGTGTGTGTGTGTGTACAAGTGTCATCATAGATCTTTGTGTATGTGTGAGTACAAGTATGTGTGTAGGTGGAACTGCATATGAAAGTAAAGGCATTTGTGCAGATGAGCATGTGGGTACAGATATGCGTGCATGTGTGTAGGTACAGGTGTATGTAAAAGTGTAGTTGTGAGTACTGGGGTAGGTGTGAGTAAATGTGAAAGCGTCAGTGTGAGTACAGGTGTACGGGTGAGTGCAGGTGCTGGTGAGTTCCAGCTCTGACTCAGGCTGGTGGTATATGGCAGTGAGTCTGAAGCCATGGTAACCATGGTGACTGCATAGAGCTTGGAAAGTGAAATGGGAGGCGAGCACGCTCAGTTCAGCAGCTGGGCCGAGGCTTCAATCACAGCCCAACAACAAAGGGCAGCATGTCAGTCAGCCATTAATGATGCAGCACTGTGAGTGTTACCTGAGACTGCCGAGAGAGAGCTGCCGTGCACAAACACACAAACACATGCACGCATACACACACACATACGCACCTCCACGCATACACACATACACACAAACACACATGCACACATACACGCACAAATGCACATGCATGCATACACACATACACGTATGCACACAGGCACACATGCACGTGTACTCACACACATGCGGACACATACACATGTACACAAGCACATGTACACACACAAGCGCACATGCATGCATACGCACGCACGCACACATGCCCGCGCACACACACACGTACACGCATGCACACACACATGCAGACACATACACATGCACACACACACGCACATATGCACACACACACACACACACATGTACACGAACATATGCATGTGCACATCCTCACATATGTACATGTACACACAGACATACACACGCACACATGCACACAAGCACACATGCACACACATAGTCATGCACATAAACACATAAACATACAAACACACAACCACATGCACACACACATGAACCTACTCACACATAGCCATGTCACCATGCATACACACATGCAGGCATGCAGGCATGCATGCATGCACGCGCATACAATGCCCATATATACACATATGCATACACATACACACACACATGCACACACACAAACACACCCATATACACATAAACATGCGCACACACACACTCACCCACATGCATGACCACACATCTATGCGCACATTCACTCTTAACTATCATGTCAAAATTGGACATGATGCATTGACTTTCTTACTTTGTGAGATATATAAAAATTATTACTTATCCAAGTGTGACTTTGCACCTTTTCCATTCAGACTTCACAGGACTGTGTTGTGTCTACAGCTGAGCTGCAGAAGTGTCCTTGTGTCGGCCCCCAAAAGTAGCCAAGCTAAATTATGTTACAATGCATCAAAGTGACAACATACCAAGGTTCACCTACAGTGAAAATATGATGATAGGATCACAAGCTAATGGTGTGCTAATGTTAGGTATTACAAGCCAATCATGCGCTAGTGTCAGGTGTCACAAGCCAATTGTGTGGTACTGTCGGTTCAGGATAAGAATTTGAGGGTCAGTGGTACACTAGGGTTGTACCAATGTTGGCTCGTGAAGAATTGGGCAAGTTATATTCCAAAAGTGTTGCACTCACGCATGCATCAACTCTTATGCTAAATATGGACCCAGATCAGCACAAACTCACGCATGCATCAACTCTCATGCTAAATATGGACCCAGAGCAGTGGCACACACACACATGCATGCATCAACTCTCATGCTAAATATGGACCCAGAGCAGTGGCACACTCACACATGCATGCATCAACTCTCATGCTAAATATGGACCCAGAGCAGTGGCACACACACACATGCATGCATCAACTCTCATGCTAAATATGGACCCAGAGCAGTGGCACACACACACATGCATGCATCAACTTTCATGCTAAATATGGACCCAGAGCAGTACAAACTCACGCATGCATCAACTCTCATGCTAAATAAGGACCCAGAGCAGTGGCACACACACACATGAATGCATCAACTCTCATGCTAAATATGGACCCAGAGCAGTGGCACACACACACATGCATGCATCAACTCTCATGCTAAATATGGACCCAGAGCAGTGGCACACACACACATGCATGCATCAACTCTCATGCTAAATATGGACCCAGAGCAGTGGCACACTCACTCATGCATGCATCAGCTCTCATGCTAAATATGGACCCAGAGCAGTGGCACTCACACACATGCATGCATCAACTCTCATGCTAAATATGGACCCAGAGCAGTGCAAACTCACGCATGCATCAACTCTCATGCTAAATATGGACCCAGAGCAGTGGCACACACACACATGCATGCACACACATATATAAACAGACATACATCTTATTTCCATATAAGCTAAAGACAGTCATTTTGATAGGCTTTATATGGTATAAATGACATCTGTATCGGACCAAGAGCATCTCGAGCATTCCACGGTTTGCTGATTGCTTCCAGTGCGGAAGACAGATAAGGTCTTTTTGCAGTCACAGCTGCCAGTGGACATGCATTTAAACTCGGTGCCCATGTTACCTGACTACAGCAGCTCTAATTTGATTCTTGGTAGCTAGCCTTCTCATCACGTGAATCAGTGGAGTCACCTGTTGTGGTCACCTCCACCTCAGGGTGACTGAATGAGGCTAAACAGTTTGTCAAATCCAGACAAATCCTCAAAAATAATAATAAAAATTGTACATAATGAACTGTCTCAAAACTGCTTCATGAATAGTGAATCACATTACATATAATTTGCATGAACTTCTCTCAGCAATCTATGAAGTAACACAGGCCATCAATTTAGCACATTCATTCAAGAAAATCCACAAAATGAACAATCCATGTACCTTTCAACTTTAAGATACGCAGTTCTCTTTGCACCCTGTAAAATGATCAGCTTGGACTAGTAGGAACAGAGCTCATGTAAAATGTCTCAAAGGACAAAACATGGCCTGCATCATAGGGTGTTGTGTAACTTTCATGTTTGGGGTTAGGGTTAGGTTTTAAAAAATACATTGCTTATGGTTTCACTTGTATCCCTGATAGTGATGTGTATTTATCTCCCATAGGGAAGTAGCTTGGCCCTGTTGCAACTCAGCTGTCATCTCAACATCCAACAGATAGGAGTGATGTTTTCTCGAAAGTTTTTCATTTTGCTGTGGTTTAGAGTGGTGCTGCTGCTATAATTATAATTACAGACACCCAAAGTCAGATGCAGGACATAGTTACTATTGCACTGTTACCAATGTTGCTGTTATTCAGTTTTACCTGAAGGTACCAGCCATTGGCAGGCATCAGCGTTCACACATCCCATATTTCCTCTCAGGAGACCTGGGCAGCGCCCCCCTGTGGCAGAGCCATGGCAGTGCACTCCATGCCCTGTCCCCCCCCACTCCTGCTCTTCTGGCTGCCCCTGCTGTGTGTGTGCGAGACCCAGCAGGAGGGAGCAGCCATGACCCTGCAGCACAACAGCACTAGGAAGTCCTGCACTGGGTTAGTCACCTGCAGAGCTGGAATCCTGCTGCCTGTGTGGACCCCTCTTACCCCCGGCCTGGGCGAGCGAGCCGCCCAATCGCTCGTCTATTTCCTGTGCCTCATTTACCTCTTCCTGGGAGTATCCATCATTGCTGACCGCTTTATGGCCTCCATCGAGGTCATCACATCCCAGGTACAATGCTTTCTCTCTGCTCGCCACTCATCCGTAGTCTTGGGGTAGTCTATTGTACATGGTAAGATGATCACAGTTGTTTTTGTGGCAGGAAAAGGAGGTGACCATCACCAAACCCAATGGGGAGAAATCAGTGACCACTGTTCGCATCTGGAACGAGACTGTGTCCAACCTCACTCTAATGGCCCTTGGCTCCTCTGCCCCAGAGATCCTGCTGTCTGTCATTGAGGTACATAGAGCGGACCCCGCCATGCAACCCCTCCCACTCCACCCCAACAACTCCTCCCAGTCCAGGCAGTAACCAACCCTGTCTTCCAACACTAATATCCCCTGCCAATATAGTGTATAGTGACTGTTTTTCTGTGTTTTTCCTGATTGATTTTAGGTATGTGGACATAACTTTAATGCGGGCGAGCTTGGTCCGGGCACCATCGTGGGCAGTGCCGCATTCAACATGTTCGTGATCATTGGGATCTGTGTGTGCGTGGTCCCTGATGGAGAGTCCCGCAAGATCAAACACTTGCGTGTCTTCTTCATCACTGCCTTCTGGAGCATCTTTGCCTACATATGGCTGTACCTCATCCTGGCTGTCATCACACCAGCTGTTGTGGAGGTCTGCCCCTTACCATCCCATTGTCATTAACAAGTGTGCTATATTAATATATGAATATGTGTATATGTGTATGTGTGAGAGAGAGAGTCTTAATGTGTGTATAAGTGTGTATGAGCATTAATTTGTGTGTATCTGCATGTATGTACACTAATATATGCAGGTGTGGGAGGCCCTGGTCACTCTGCTGTTCTTCCCAGTATGTGTCATCCTGGCCTGGATTGCTGACCGTCGCCTGCTCTTCTACAAGTACACACGTAAGCGTTACCGTGCCGACAAGCATCGGGGCATGGTGGTAGAGACTACAGAGGGTGAGCTTGGAGGCAAGGGCCCTGAAATAAACATGGCCATTGAGAACCACACCTCCATCACCATGGAGACAATCGAGCTGGATGAGAACCGCAAGGAGGTGAGAAGCATGGAGGTGGAGCTGGGGTTGTCAGGAGGAATTCACATTCCTATTCAAAATTATCAACAGTTGTAAGGTGGTGAACAATTATGAAGGTTGAATCTGATTTTCAAATGAGTAAAAACAGGGCTTTAACTGGATTTATGTACAGTACTGTGCAAAAGTCAGAGACCTTTGTCAGTCACTAATTTAATTTCCAGTCAAACGGCCAGTCAGCACAGACCATTTATTTACTACAACAATAATGTAGTTAATACATTTAACTCACAAATGACAGACACACTTTAAACACTGAGAGTAAAACTGGAGTTCAAAAATTACAAGATGCAGGAGAAATACGAGTCCTAACAACTGTGCAAGATCTGACAGCCTACCAAACTGTTACCCATCAGATAAACCGTCATTAAAGCTTTCATTTTTGAGAGAAAAAAAATCAAGCCATTCTCTTGCTGCTCCTAAAAAAATCCTCAGGTGTTTCTGTTAATCCTGCAACTGTGAGAAGACAACTGAATGCTGTGGGTCTGAAAGGACGTGTAGAAAAAAAAGAAAGAGGCAAAAGAGAAGATTAGAAGATTTGCACTAGAACACCACGACTGGACACCTGAGATGTAGAATTCATTGCTTCAGTATTTATGCTGCTGAAGCGATGAAAGACTATCTGAACCATCAATGTCTACAGCCATCTGTCAGGCATGCTGGAGGACCAGTGCAAGGTCAGGAGAATGTGTAACACCATCTAGAGTTAGTGATTCATTTCTAGAGTTAGTGATTCATTTTTGATTGACAGCATCATGAATGCTGATTACTACAAGCCAATCTTAATCAAGAAGCACCTTCGTCTGACAGTCGGGGGGTTCACTTCATCCTAAAAAATAGTGAGGCATGAGTCCAAGCCCAAGATTAATGTTTGTACCAATATGCAACTCGCTATATCATTATAAACTCCTTCCAAACCTTGTCTAAAGGTTCATTCTCCTGAAAAGACTAAATAAAGACTGAAGTTTGGAAGTGTTCCAATAGGAGGAAATATTTCTGCATATTTCTTTGAAAAATCAGCCTAACCCTAACCCCTAACCCTAATCCATCAGCCTAACTCTAACCCTAACACATCAGCCTAACCCTAAACCTAACCCATCAGCCTTCCCCTAACCCCTAAGATCTGAGCCCTAACCCTACCCCTAACCCTACCCCTAACCCATCAGCCTAACCCTAACCCCTAAGATCTGAGCCCTAACCCTACCCCTAACCCATCAGCCTAACCCTAACCCCTAAGATCTGAGCCCTAACCCTACCCCTACCCCTAACCCTAATTTATCAGCCTAACCCAAACCCTAACACATCAGCCTAACCCCAACCCCTAACCCTAACCCATCAGCCTAACCCTAACCCTAACCCATCAGTCTAACCCTAACCCTAACCCATCAGTCTAACCCTAAACCTAACCCATCAGCCTTCCCCTAACCCCTAAGATCTGAGCCCTAACCCTACCCCTAACCCATCAGCCTAACCCTAACCCCTAAGATCTGAGCCCTAACCCTACCCCTACCCCTAACCCTAATTTATCAGCCTAACCCAAACCCTAAAAAGAGCCAGAGCAGGAGGTCACCACTCCTGAATCTGAAGAAAGGTTATCTTACTATTTCATCAGTCACATTTCTTTTTTGATTGAGGTCATCATTTTGCCTCTCTAGTTTTGCATTTATCATTGTTGATAAAGGTGCTATACCAGATTTTTGTGTTAATGTTTTACACATTTTTCACACACACACGCTTTATGTTACATTTAAAAAAGCATTATAGACTGATGCACCTTGTTTCTGCTTGTTTCTTTAAACTTTATTGCATGACAAAGAAAAGCTGACAGCATGTTCCTATCAGTAAAACAAGCAAAGAACTTGGTCACTGCTTTCAGGTGTTAATAATATGTAAATATGCTAAAATTTTAGTCAAACAACCTTTGTTTTTTCTTGGGCACACCTGACAACCCTGCAACAGGAGTTAAACAGTCTTGTTTATGAAACCATCAAACTTAGAAATGATGATGAAGCTCCAGATCCTCATATGCACATGTCATTATGTATACATATGTATGTAAAATACAAACACAGGCATAGCTTTACAATAGTGCCATGAGTCATGAATTTCAAAGTGCAACAATTTAGCAAAATAAGACAACATTTTAAGAATGTAAAGCCGAGGTAATAGGAAGGGAGGGCTGTTCATTTCCTCTTCCAGTGATTAGAGCAGAATGTAAAGCCGAGGTAATAGGAAGGGAGGGCTGTTCATTTCCTCTTCCAGTGATTAGAGCCATACATATGTGCAAGCTTCTCTCACAAAGAGAAGGTCCTCTGTCTCCTTTTTATATGTGCTTAGCTCTGCGGTTATATGCTATTATTTTTACATTGTTATAACCTCAGGTCAACAATGCGTCTGTCCCATACCTGTTTGTCCAGGTGATACCTATCGCTTCTGTACCTGCAGGTGATTCGCATCTTGAAGGAGCTGAAGCGGAAGCACCCTGAGAAGGAGCTGGAGGAGCTAATAGAGCTGGCTAATTATCATGCTCTGGCGCATCAGCAGAAGAGCAGGGCGTTTTACCGTGTGCAGGCCACGCGTAGGATGATTGGTGCGGGGAACGTGCTAAAGAAGCACGGCGTGGAGCAGCTCCGCCTTCCCGCCTCCAAGGAGGTCCCTCCACCTGGTGAGGTGCCAGCCTCCTGCAGCCACGTGGCATTTGAGAAAGCGCAGTACCACTGCATCGAGAGCTGTGGGATGCTCAGCCTGCACGTCACCCGCCAAACTACCAGTGCCCAGCATACCCTTTACCTGGACTACCGCACAGAGGACGGCTCCGCCAACGCTGGCTCTGACTACCAGCACAGCGAGGGCACGCTTGTGTTCCAACCAGGAGAAACTCGCAAGGAGATACAGGTGTGTTGCCGAGAGGGAGGGCTAAGAATCATGGGTAACACTGGCACTGTAACAATGTCAACATGAAACTTGGACTGATGTATTATGGGTAAACTTTATGAGGGAGCCTAAAATGTGAAGAAGGTCATAGAATGACAGAGCGAAGTTCATCCAAGGACGAGATCAGTCTTAGCTAAATGTGAGGAATGTCATAGAATGACAGAGCGAAGTTCATCCAAGGACGAGATCAGACTTAGCTTGAGTAGACTTAGCTTAAGTAGCTTTCCAGCTTTTAAGCATCTTTCCAGAAAAATGCTTAAAATCAAGGTCAATGTATCCTACAGTATGAATAGAATCTCATGCATGATTTTCCTAAGGGAAGGGAGTACAGTACACAAAGATATGTTTAGGTACTCTTAGGTACTTTCACTTAAAAAATTCCAGTTTCACATCATTAAAAGTGTAGTAGAAATAAATTCATGTTTTTTATGTAAGCCTTGTGGGTATTGTGGTGCTTTTGGAAGCAAGGGGTGTGGGTGAGGGGGTGTGTTTTGGAGGCTAGCTTGTGTGAGGGGTGTGTTTGGGAGCACAGTTTGAGCGAGAGGTGTGTTTTGGAGGCTAGCTTGTGTGAGGGGTGTGTTTGGGAGCACAGTTTGAGTGAGGGGTGTGTTTGGGAGAACAGTTTGAGCGAGGGGTGTGTTTGGGAGCACAGTTTGAGTGAGGGGTGTGTTTGGGAGAACAGTTTGAGTGAGGGGTGTGTTTGGGAGCACAGTTTGAGCGAGGGGTGTGTTTGGGAGCACAGTTTGAGTGAGGGGTGTGTTTGGGAGCACAGTTTGAGTGAGGGGTGTGTTTGGGAGAACAGTTTGAGCGAGGGGTGTGTTTGGGAGCACAGTTTGAGTGAGGGGTGTGTTTGGGAGCACAGTTTGAGCGAGGGGTGTGTTTGGGAGCACAGTTTGAGCGAGGGGTGTGTTTGGGAGCACAGTTTGAGTGAGGGGTGTGTTTGGGAGCACAGTTTGAGTGAGGGGTGTGTTTGGGAGACAGTTTGAGCGAGGGGTGTGTTTGGGAGCACAGTTTGAGTGAGGGGTGTGTTTGGGAGAACAGTTTGAGCGAGGGGTGTGTTTGGGAGCACAGTTTGAGCGAGGGGTGTGTTTGGGAGCACAGTTTGAGTGAGGGGTGTGTTTGGGAGCACAGTTTGAGTGAGGGGTGTGTTTGGGAGAACAGTTTGAGCGAGGGGTGTGTTTGGGAGCACAGTTTGAGTGAGGGGTGTGTTTGGTAGCACAGTTTGTGTGAGGGGTGTGTTTGGGAACTCAGCTTGTGTTTGCAGTAGTAAGCGAGTATACATTGCTCAGGTACTCCCTCTGCAGGTGAGGATCATGGATGACGATGTGTTTGAGGAGGACGAGCACTTCTTTGTGCGTTTGCTGAACCTCCGTGTGGCGGAAGCTGATGGAACCTTCCAGAATGAGGCGGAGGGCCTGGATCCTAAGGCTCAGCTGGTGGAGCCCATGGTCACCACGGTAACCATCCTAGATGATGATCACGCAGGCATCTTCACATTCGGCCAGCCGATGATGCGTGTGAGCGAAAGCGTGGGCACCATGGAGGTGGTAGTACTGCGAAACTCTGGTGCCCGTGGCACGGTTGTCGTGCCCTATCACACTGAGGATGGCACTGCCCACGGCAACGGCATCGACTACGAGGATGCCTGTGGGGAACTGGAGTTCACTAACGAGCAGACCAGGTGAGTCATATTTAATGAGCATACTGGGAGTGCAGGAGTTTCACTCTGAACTGGGATGGAGGGAGTTTCACTCTGGGGGCCACAGGAACATCCAACAGAGCCCAGGGGTGCGTCCCAATACTCAAAAAACCACCTTCCTTTCCTGCACTACCACTCAGTTCCATCAGTGACCTGGAAATCAGTCTTTGTTTCCCCCCTTCTTCATTGTCTCAGTTTTGGAGGGGAAGTGTGACACGGCCTCAACGTCCGCAGCGGTGGAGGTACAGTGAGGATACATATTACTTTAGTGGCTTCATTTGTTTGAGGCTCATTGCTATACCACACACTGCACTTACAGTTTTTCACTTAGTCATCTCTGTCCAAGACATATAAGACAATGAATTGGTTCTGTTTCTCTGTATGTCTGTGCAGATGAGTCTAAGCTGGTTCTGTTTCTCTGTATGTCTGTGCAGATGAGTCTAAGCTGGTTCTGTTTCTCTGTATGTCTGTGCAGATAAGTCTAAGCTGGTTCTGTTTCTCTGTATGTCTGTGCAGATGAGTCTAAGCTGGTTCTGTTTCTCTGTATGTCTGTGCAGATAAGTCTAAGCTGGTTCTGTTTCTCTGTATGTCTGTGCAGATGAGTCTAAGCTTGTTCTGTTTCTCTGTATGTCTGTGCAGATAAGTCTAAGCTGGTTCTGTTTCTCTGTATGTCTGTGCAGATGAGTCTAAGCTGGTTCTGTTTCTCTGTATGTCTGTGCAGATGAGTCTAAGCTGGTTCTGTTTCTCTGTATGTCTGTGCAGATGAGTCTAAGCTGGTTCTGTTTCTCTGAATGTCTGTGCAGATAAGTCTAAGCTGGTTCTGTTTCTCTGTATGTCTGCGCAGATAAGTCTAATCTGGTTCTGTTTCTCTGTATGTCTGCGCACATGAGTCTAAACTGGTTCTGTTTCTCTGTATGTCTGCGCAGATAAGTCTAAGCTGGTTCTGTTTCTCTGTATGTCTGCGCAGATAAGTATAATCTGGTTCTGTTTCTCTGTATGTCTGCACACATGAGTCTAAACTGGTTCTGTTTCTCTGTGCATCTACGCAGTCAGATCTTACAGGTACGCATCATTGATGATGAGGAATACGAGAAGCATGAAAACTTTTTCATTGTGCTTGAGGAACCACGATGGCTCAAAAGGGGGATCTCAGGTCAGTGTGTGTGTGGGATCACAAATCAGTGTGTGTGTGTGTGAGATCACAGGTCAGTGTGTTTGTGTGTGAGATCAAAGGTCAGTGTGTGTGTGTGTGTGTGAGATCTCAGGTCTGTGTGTGTGTGTGAGATCACAGGTCAGTGTGTGTGTGTGTGTGAGATCACAGGTCAGTGTGTGTGTGTGAGTGTCGGTGCTTGTGACAGACTAAATTCCAAATTAAATAAAAGCACATACAAACATGAACCCCAGTAATGAGCAAAGTAAAATCAAAAGCAGCAATGCATAAAATTATCCCTCTAATGAGGGCTCCAAGTAGGTTATTACAAGAGATTCAAAAGGAGACACAAATTTTGTCTAGCTTGTATTTTATGTATTTATATCCATTTTAACATCATAAAATACATTTCACTGTATGTAATTGATTTTAAAGAGAACATAACATAAAACACTCAAATTTTCCATGTAATACATGTAAACCTCCTTATTCCTTGCTTTCAAATATGCAAGCTGTCATTTAATTGTTGCTCAAAATATTTCAGTGCCTTATGTTATTTCCAAGTTAAGGTAACAATGGAATAAGAAAAAGAAGGATTCGTTAACCTTTGGCATACCAGGAGGGGTCTTTTGTGAATTGAATTTGAAAGTCTGTATTTCTGGAAAGTCAGGAAAGATTTCCACAAATGTTTGTTTTCCATGGTAGTGATAACAAAGTCATAACATTAATGAAGCATGTAAAACGCTATGGCAGCTCAGACACACTGTGATGTTGATGCGAGTGAGCAGCCTGTGATTGGTGCAGATCAGACACACTGTGATGTTGATGCGAGTGAGCAGCCTGTGATTGGTGCAGATCAGACACACTGTGATGTTGATGCGAGTGAGCAGCCTGTGATTGGTGCAGATCAGACACACTGTGATGTTGATGTGAGTGAGCAGCCTGTGATTGGTGCAGATCAGACACACTGTGATGTTGATGCGAGTGAGCAGCCTGTGATTGGTGCAGATCAGGCTGCCCAGTAGCGGGGTGTAGGGTTACGATGTCTCTCTGGGCCTCATGCAGATGTTCTGTTGTTGCCCACAGCAGCTCACATTTCACATCAATAACACCAGGACAACAGTGAAGCACACACTCATTGGCTATCTGCGTCACAGCCAGTAACTGTATATAACAGACTGCTGTTGGCAAGAGTCTCAGTTTCATCGGTTTGGGTCAGATCTGAGTTTAATATCGATTTCAGCAGCAGAGATGGTATTGGAGCTGCATGCCTGTGAGAGAGTGTAATCCCATAATGCTTTACTAAGTTCCATCAATCAAACTCAGTGTTAGAGTAGTTACCCTGATCAAACTCAGTGTTAGAGTAGTTACCCTGATCAAACTCAGAGTTAGAGTAGTTATCCTGATTAATATATCTTAGTAATGAAGGAGTCATGGCTGAGAGAGGCTTAGTGTACACTTTTTTTTTTAACCCCGATTTTTCCCGTTTTTCCCAACCCAAACTTGTTCAATCTCATCACAGCAACTGCTCCGACAGCTTTGGGAGAAGTCAAGCACGTGACTCCTCAGATTCACGTGATGACACCCTCACTTCTTTTCTCGTTGCGGCCGCACAACTAACTACTCACTTCCCATGATGTTGGAGGCTGATGCAGTCAGCGTACCGTCAGTTCGTACCTCCACAGGCACCCAGCATGACAGAGTGGGCGCTATGGCGATAAGACCAGCAAACAAGCTTAGCTGGCTTACCCCGTATCGAACCCCAGACAAGGCTGGCCAATTGCTGCTTCGCCAAGGGGGACCTCTGGCCGTACCTGGCAATGGCGAGACCGGGAATTGAATCCTCGACCTCAGGACTCCCAAGCAACATTTTATCCTATTAATTTTACCAGTAATGCTTGACAGGCTGAATAGTGTCCTAGTGCTTTGCAATGCAAAGCTTGTTCAAAATGCTCAATCATATCCTTTGGTTACATTTTTTTTTTCATTTAAGCAAACAGTTTTAATCCAAAGTGACTGACACAGAGTGCATTATTCAAAATGTGAAAGAGCCAGGTCATGAGAGAGTGCCCTCTCTCTGTCCACAGCTCTACTGCTGAACCAGGGTAAGGATCACAGGGACTCCCACATCCAGTCAGACCCTACCTGGCCACACAAGACCAACCCAGAGAAGACTCTACCAGACTAGAGCAGACAACACCAGGCTCTGCTACACCAGGGGCTATATTTACAAGTCATCTCAGAATAGGATATCAGCCCCTCACCTGCGTGTCTAACCCAGCCCCTCACCTGTGTGTCTAATCCAACCCCTCACCTGTGTGTCTACCCCAGCCCCTCACATGTGTGTCTACCCCAGCCCCTCACCTGTGTGTCTACCCCAGCCCCTCACATGTGTGTCTACCCCAGCCCCTCACCTGCGTGTCTAACCCAGCCCCTCACCTGTGTGTCTAATCCAACCCCTCACCTGTGTGTCTACCCCAGCCCCTCACCTGTGTGTCTAATCCAACCCCTCACCTGTGTGTCTAACCCAGCCCCTCACCTGTGTGTCAAACCCAGCCCCTCACCTGTGTGTCTACCCCAACCCCTCACCTGCGTGTCTACCCCAGCCCCTCACCTGCGTGTCTAACCCAGCCCCTCACCTGTGTGTCTAATCCAACCCCTCACCTGTGTGTCTACCCCAGCCCCTCACCTGCGTGTCTAACCCAGCCCCTCACCTGTGTGTCTAATCCAACCCCTCACCTGTGTGTCTACCCCAGCCCCTCACCTGTGTGTCTAACCCAGCCCCTCACCTGTGTGTCTACCCCAGCCCCTCATCTGTGTGTCTACCCCAGCCCCTCACCTGTGTGTCTAACCCAGCCCCTCACCTGTGTGTCTACCCCAGCCCCTCACCTGTGTGTCTAACCCAGCCCCTCACCTGTGTGTCTACCCCAACCCCTCATCTGTGTGTCTACCCCAGCCCCTCACCTGTGTGTCTAACCCAGCCCCTCAGCTGTGTGTCTACCCCAGCCCCTCACCTGTGTGGCTACCCCAGCCCCTCACCTGTGTGTCTAACCCAGCCCCTCACCTGTGTGGCTAGCCCAGCCCCTCACCTGTGTGTCTACCCCAGCTCCTCACCTGTGAGTCTATCCCAGCTGCTCACCTCAGGCTCTGGACACTGTTCATTTCTGATTCTCACTCTTCCTCTCTCTGTCCTTCTGGCTCAGAGAACCCCAGTGCGGAGGATGAAGAAGCTCGGCGCATAGCAGAGATGGGTAAGCCCATCCTGGGGGAGTACAGTCGACTGGAAGTAATGATCGAAGAGTCCTTAGAGTTCAAGGTATGACATGTGGAAAATATGGACAACCAAACAAAATACAACACAGTCCAGTTGTTTTATGCCCATTACTTAAGAACATGTGTAACTACATCTCAAAATCTGCAGTGTTATCTCAACATTAGTCAGAGCTTGCAGTTGTGTAACATAAACCTAGAAGAAGTAGAAATCATTAACTGGTACTATGGACTCAGTGATGTCATCCTTCCCTCATTCTTCATGCCTGTCACTTATCAGATCCTGCAGGGCATGTCACCCAATGGAATACTTGACCAGGTAGGCTCCACCCTAATTGCATGCCACCCAGAGTCTGATTGGACAGGGTAGTATTTCTTCCCTGATTGGGTTTAATCAGAATGTCTCAGCTTATCTGACATAAGGGGCCCAGCTTTTTCAGTGTGTGATAGAAGGCAAGACTACTGAAAAAGGCTGTGTGACAGCTCAGTATCTGTAAAGGATGGTGTGTGACAGCTCAGTATCCGTAAAGGATGTTGTGTGACAGCTCAGTATCCGTAAAGGATGTTGTGTGACAGCTCAGTATCCGTAAAGGATGGTGTGTGACAGCTCAGTAGCTGTAAAGGATGTTGTGTGACAGCTCAGTATCCGTAAAGGATGTTGTGTGACAGCTCAGTATCCGTAAAGGATGTTGTGTGACAGCTCAGTATCCGTAAAGGATGTTGTGTGACAGCTCAGTATCCGTAAAGGATGGTGTGTGACAGCTCAGTACGTGAAAAGGATGTTGTGTGACAGCTCAGTATCCGTAAAGGATGTTGTGTGACAGCTCAGTATCCGTAAAGGATGTTGTGTGACAGCTCAGTATCCGTAAAGGATGGTGTGTGACAGCTCAATATCCGTAAAGGATGGTGTGTGACAGCTCAGTATCCGTAAAGGATGTTGTGTGACAGCTCAGTATCCGTAAAGGATGTTGTGTGACAGCTCAGTATCCGTAAAGGATGGTGTGTGACAGCACAGTATCCGTAAAGGATGGTGTGTGACAACTCAGTATCCGTAAAGGATGGTGTGTGACAGCTCAGTAGCTGTAAAGGATGTTGTGTGACAGCTCAATATCCGTAAAGGATTTTGTGTGACAGCTCAGTATCCGTAAAGATACAAATTATCATGTGTGCGTTTGTGCGGAGATGAATAAAATTCCCTTTTACTCTTTGGGTGTACATACATAAATATAATTCACTCTCATTATTTGGCAGAGCACAGTAGACAAACTAATCAAGAAGACCAACCTGGCCCTGGTGATCGGAACTCACTCCTGGAGGGAACAGTTCATCGAGGCTGTGACTGTCAGTGCAGGTTAGCGGGTACTCAAGAATTAGTGTGTGTATGTTTGCACACATTTACATGCCTGTATTGCCATGTGTGTCAGAGCCTCTTTATGGTTATTTAGTGATCCATTCTGAAACAATACCCATCTGAAAACTGTGTAGTGTCATTTCACAGTCCTGATAAAAGGCAAGGCAGACATAAGCTCATCCTCTCAAAGAGCACTGTGAGTGAGCTGGTTTTATAATATGGACACAATGCTAAGCACTCTGGCTCTCCGGCCAAGTCAGGAGGTCAGGCATGGTACTATACCTCCCTCTGGTGGACAGATGAGCACAGTGCAGGTACACAGACTAGGCTGGAAGGTGACTGGAAGGCAGCTGCATGCTTCTAATGAAGTCCTGTTTGGAGCAATGGTCAGCTGTACAAAGCTCATTTCTGAGGCCTGGATTGGAAAGTGTGTTTGAATATTTTTGTAACTGTCAAGCTTACATTCTGCAATGACTGAGACATGTTTAGGAGTAAAAATGAGCAGGGGTTCAAGCGCTCTGACAATTCTTTCTGATAATTCTTCATACAGCTACTTAAACTACCATGTAGAGAGATAAACAGGAATAACCAGGCTTCAAAGTAATATACTTTTCTGTATAGTGTTTGCTTGCATCCATGTATGTTTGGCTCTTTGAGTAATAAATTCAATAATAACTAAAAATCTCTAAAATCATGAGGAGAGATCATGGAGGCTGTGGGGTGAGCTCCTGGTGTATACTTTCAAGAGATTTTAGGTAATCTATGAATTGTATCTGAAATGAAAACAGGCACTCTACATAAAACTCAAAATCAAAGTAAAATGACTAGAGGTCTTTAAGATGTCCTGTTCAATAACTATAAATGTCACACATCTTAACAGTGTCAACTTGTTACAGACAAAGAATACAGATAAGATTGCAACATCGTAGTGCTTTTGTTTCATCTTGGTTTCCACATCTCTCTTCTCATAATGCTACAGTGAACAGCTTGGCAAAAGTAAATTACCTGAAAAGGTTTAATTTTATGAACTACTTCATTTGAATACAGTTGTGTGTGAGTTTGTGCTTGCTCTGTGCATGTGACTGATTTAATGCTCATTCTGTGTGGTTGCCATGGTGCCCAGGGGATGGTGACATAGATGATGAGGGAGAGGAGCAAGAAGCTGGGACCCCATCCTGCTGTGACTATGCCATGCACTTCCTCACGGTGTTCTGGAAGCTTCTGTTTGCGTGCGTGCCTCCCACGGGTTACTGCAATGGCTGGGCCTGCTTTGTGGTGTCCATCTGTGTAATTGGCTTCCTGACCGCAGTGATAGGGGACCTGGCGTCACATTTCGGCTGCACTGTGGGGCTTCGCGACTCGGTCACAGCAGTGGTGTTCGTGGCCTTGGGCACCTCCATTCCGGGTGAGAGGTCCCCCTGAGCTCTGCCCAGCTGGGTGCAGCACAGTTTATATTTCTGTGTCCCAATAACCCTAACCCCCTCCCCCTTCCCTCTCTCAGACACGTTTGCCAGTAAGGTGGCAGCCACACAGGACCAGTACGCGGATGCGTCGGTGGGGAATGTGACGGGCAGTAACGCAGTGAACGTGTTCCTGGGCATCGGCGTGGCGTGGTCAGTGGCGGCGGTGTACTGGCGGGTGAAGGGGGAGCAGTTCCGTGTGGATCCTGGCTCTCTGGCCTTCTCCGTTACACTCTTCACCATCTTCGCCTTCATCTGCATGGCCGTCCTGCTGTTTCGGCGGCGCCCCTCCATTGGAGGCGAGCTGGGGGGGCCGCGGGCTGCCAAGCTGCTCACCACCCTGCTGTTCTTCAGCCTGTGGCTGCTCTACGTCCTTTTCTCCAGCCTTGAGGCCTACTGCCACATACAGGGCTTTTAAATACAGCTATTTCTTCAAACAGGGCTACTGCCTCACACAGGGCTTTTAAACACAACTACTGCCTCACACAGGGCTACTGCCTCACACAGGGCTTTTAAACACAGCTACTGCCTCACACAGGGTTTTTAAACACAACTACTGCCTCACACAGGGCTTTTAAACACAGCTTCTGCCTCTCACAGTGCTAATAAACACAACTACTGCCACATACAGGGCTAATAAACAGAGCTTCTGCCTCTCACAGGGCTTTTAAACACAGCTTCTGCCTCTCACAGGGCTAATAAACACAACTACTGCCACATACAGGGCTTTAAAACACAGCTTCTGCCTCTCACAGGGCTTTTAAACACAGCTTCTGCCTCTCACAGTGCTAATAAACACAACTACTGCCACATACAGGGCTAATAAACAGAGCTTCTGCCTCTCACAGGGCTTTTAAACACAGCTTCTGCCTCTCACAGGGCTAATAAACACAACTACTGCCTCACACAGGGCTTTAAAACACAGCTTCTGCCTCTCACAGGGCTAATAAACACAGCTTCTGCCTCTCACAGGGCTAATAAACACAACTACTGCCACATACAGGGCTTTTAAACACAGCTTCTGCCTCTCACAGGGCTAATAAACATAACTACTGCCACATACAGGGCTAATAAACACAGCTTCTGCCTCTCACAGGGTTTTTAAACACAGCTTCTGCCTCTCACAGGGCTAATAAACACAGCTTCTGCCACTCACAGGGCTAATAAACACAGCTTCTGCCTCTCACAGGGCTTTTAAACACAACTACTGCCACATACAGGGCTAATAAACAGAGCTTCTGCCTCTCACAGGGCTTTTAAACACAGCTTCTGCCTCTCACAGGGCTAATAAACACAGCTTCTGCCACTCACAGGGCTAATAAACACAGCTTCTGCCTCTCACAGGGCTTTTAAACACAGCTTCTGCCTCTCACAGGGCTTTTAAACACAGCTTCTGCCTCTCACATGGCTACTGCCTCACACAGGGCTTTTAAACACAGCTTCTGCCTCTCACAGGGCTTTTAAACACAGCTTCTGCCTCTCACAGGGCTACTGCCTCACACAGGGCTTTTAAACACAGCTACTGCCTCACACAGGGCTACTGCCTCACACAGGGCTTTTAAACACAGCTACTGCCTCACACAGGGCTACTGCCTCACACAGGGCTTTTAAACACAGCTACTGCCTCACACAGGGCTACTGCCTCACACAGGGCTTTTAAACACAGCTACTGCCTCACACAGGGCTACTGCCTCACACAGGGCTTTTAAACACAGCTACTGGCCCACACAAGGCTTTTAAACACAGCTACTGCCTCACATTGACATGCACAGACTCGCACGCTTACCCACACAGCATCACATATTCACACACACAAATACACACACATTCTCAGACTTACACATATACAGAGGTTTTAAACAGTCATTATTAAAGACAACCAGTCATACTCTGAAGCAGGATGTGTTGAAACACAATCATTCACTTTTTTTCCATAAAAACACACCCACAATCTGACTATAGTTGGTGTGAGATAACCAACCCCATACTGTCGCACATGCAATCAAAAAACACAGGAGTCTGAGGATGTGAAATTCATACAGAGAGCTCCTGGCTTACTTCATCAGTTAGGAGGGCCTTGGTCATCGCCCAGATTCACTGTCATGGGGTCACATGGGCGCTGTCTTTACTGCGGTTCTGCAGATACTGAACTCTCACACTGTTGAGGTGTACATACTGGGGGTCTTCCTGAGCCAGCATACCTCGCTCATTGAATGTGTTGACAGAAACTATGCACTGGACAGAAAGAGTTTCATGTCAGAACTATAATGAACGTGTGGAATTAAAGAGAGAAACCAAATTATTGCCTGCCACCCAGAGTACTGGCATAAAATGATGTGATGATATAAATGGATATTTATTTATTGACCTGTTTTTTTTATTCATTCATTTACATGTGTTTATTGCAAACATAAAGTTGTATGCAAACCTGCAGTGAGAGTTGGAGGTTATTGGTATGGCTGGATACTCTGTGCCGTGTGTCTAATGACTGCATACTCTGCGCTGTGTGTCTCTAATGACTATATACTCTGTGCTGTGCATCTCTAATGACTGCATACTCTGTGCCGTGTGTCTAATGACTGCATATTCTGTGCTGTGTGTCTCTAATGATGGCATAATCTGTGCTGTGCGTCTCTAATGACTGCCTACTCTGTGCTGTGCGTCTCTAATGACTGCATACTCTGTGCTGTGTGTCTCTAATGACTGCCTACTCTGTGCTGTGTGTCTAACGACTGCCTACTCTGTGCTGTGCGTCTCTAATGACTATATACTCTGTGCTGTGTGTCTAACGACTGCATACTCTGTGCTGTGCGTCTCTAATGATGGCATGATCTGTGCTGTGCGTCTCTAATGACTGCATACTCTGTGCTGTGTGTCTAATGACTGCATACTCTGTGCTGTGTGTCTCTAATGACTATATACTCTGTGCTGTGTGTCTCTAATGACTGCATACTCTGTGCTGTGTGTCTAACGACTGCATACTCTGTGCTGTGCGTCTCTAATGACTGCATACTCTGTGCTGTGTGTCTAATGACTGCATACTCTGTGCTGTGTGTCTCTAATTACCGCATACTCTGTGCTGTGTGTCTCTAATGACTGCATACTCTGTGGTGTGCATCTCTAATGACTGTATACTCTGTGCTGTGTGTCTCTAATTACCGCATACTCTGTGCTGTGTGTCTAATGACTGCATACTCTGTGCTGCGCGTCTAATGACTGCATGCTCTGTGCTGTGCATCTCTAATGACTGCATACTCTGTGCTGTGCATCTAATGACTGCATGCTTTGTGCTGTGCATCTCTAATGACTGTATACTCTGTGCTGTGTGTCTCTAATGACCGCATACTCTGTGCTGTGTGTCTAATGACTGCATACTCTGTGCTGTGTGTCTCTAATGACTGCATACTCTGTGCTGTGCATCTCTAATGACTGTATACTCTGTGCTGTGTGTCTCTAATGACCGCATACTCTGTGCTGTGTGTCTAATGACTGCATACTCTGTGCTGCGCGTCTAATGACTGCATGCTCTGTGCTGTGCATCTCTAATGACGGCATACTCTGTGCTGTGCATCTCTAATAACTGCATACTCTGTGCTTTGTCTCTGATGACTGCATACTCTGTGCTGTGAGTCTAATGACTATATACTCTGTGCTGTGCATCTAATGACTGCATACTCTGTGCTGTGTGTCTACTGACTGCATACTCTGTGCTGTGTGTTTAATGACTGCATGCTCTGTGCTGTGTGTCTAATAACTGAATAGTCTGTGCTGTGCATCTAATGACTGCATAATCTGTGCTGTGTGTCTAATGACTGCATACTCTGTGCTGTGTGTCTAATGACTGCATACTCTGTGCTGTGTCTCTAATGACTGCATACTCTGTGCTGTGTGTCTAATGACTGCATACTCTGTGCTGTGTGTCTCTAATGACTGCATACTCTGTGCTGTGCATCTCTAATGACTGTATACTCTGTGCTGTGTGTCTCTAATGACTGCATACTCTGTGCTGTGTGTCTAATGACTGCATACTCTGTGCTGTGTGTCTCTAATGACTGCATACTCTGTGCTGTGCATCTCTAATGACTGTATACTCTGTGCTGTGTGTCTAATGACTGCATACTCTGTGCTGTGTGTCTAATGACTGCATAATCTGTGCTGTGTGTCTAATGACTGCATACTCTGTGCTGTGTGTCTAATAACTGCATACTCTGTGCTGTGTCTCTAATGACTGCATACTCTGTGCTGTGTGTCTAATGACTATATACTCTGTGCTGTGCATCTAATGACTGCATACTCTGTGCTGTGTGTCTAATGACTATATACTCTGTGCTGTGTGTCTAATAACTGAATAGTCTGTGCTGTGCATCTAATGACTGCATAATCTGTGCTGTGTGTCTAATAACTGCATACTCTGTGGTGTGTGTCTAATGACTGCATACTCTGTGCTGTGTGTCTAATGACTATATACTCTGTGCTGTGCGTCTAATGACTGCATACTCTGTGCTGTGTGTCTAATGACTGCATACTCTGTGCCGTGTGTCTAATAACTGCATACTCTGTGCTGTGTGTCTAATGACTGCATACTCTGTGCTGTGTGTCTAATGACTGCATACTCTGTGGTGTGTGTTTAATGACTGCATACTCTGTGCTGTGTGTCTAATGACTGCATCGTCTGTGCTTTCTTCTCTAATGACTAGGTAGACGTGGTGCTATAAGCAGGACATTTATCTTAGCCTGTCAAAGAGCGAATGACACATTTTCCTCAGAATTATAAAGTATATTTGGGTGCATTCATGAGCTTTCACTCAGAATTTTATCATTTTCACATGTGCAGTGAATACACATGAAAAGTTGCAATCCAGTCATAGAAAGGCCAGTTTTTCTGAGATTGGACACTAAATAAAGAGGTGCGAAGTGGAGAGAAACAGACAGCACAACACAGCAGGTTTAACGTTATAGGTTTAACATTAAACAAAATTAAATGTAACCTGTTCTGAGCCCAAGGTTATCAATTTAAGCTACATATACAAGCCTAAAGTTTAACATTAAGCTGTAGTGCCATAAGATGAGTGCAACATAATGTGCCTTTACATTCCTCCCACCCTGCCGGCAGCCTGCTGGGTCTTGTCTCTTAAGCCCTGGCAGGAACCAGAATATTCTGAGTAAGTAAAATGGACAATAACGGTCATCATTCTTTTCATGGATTTATATAAGTCAAATACATGGGTCAGCATAAGCCAAATGCATTTAGAGGTCCTTAAAAATAACTTGTTTGCTCAAAATATATTAGAAAGATTGCTGGCATAATGTCTTTCTGATAAGCAATCTGGGCAACAGTGTAAGTTGTGTTCTGAAGGAGTACCGTACTGACTGCCCAGGTCTGACAGATGACTGCAGTTAATGCCAGTGAACCCCTGAGCAACACAATTAAGGATATCTGCAGTCCATGTGTCGATTGAAGATTTTGTCATTGTACTTCAAGACAACATGCACTCCAAGCATCACAATAAGCTTATTTTAGAAGCCTAATCAGCCGATTAGCTTATTTTGGAAGTAACATGTGGTTACCATGGAACTGACAATTTAGGGTACGTTTAAGATATGTCCGAACTATCAGTGCCAGCTGATGCTTGAGCTCTCCTCCACCTGGTGGGCGTTCCTATATTTAAATCAAGCAGACAAGCTTTGGCAGATGACTTAATAAGTCAATCTAAATGGAAATGTATATTATTAATAAATATTAATTTATAAACTCATGTGTCTATGTTTCTAGTAGGAGCAATAGCACTAAAACAATATTACTAATTTAAACAGATACTTGAGTGATCATGAGAGCCATGAGCATTTGGACCAAATAAGACAGACTGATACTTACCAAATGGCTATTGATGGGGAGACAGCCTGTAGCCTGTGTCCTTACAGGTCAGATTTTGCAGATTCAAGTTTGTTAGAGTTACACAGCACCAGTGTTTCCGCTGGCAACATGTGTTTTTGGTGCAGGAGGGAGGCCACAATCATCATGGTAAAAGATCTACATCAGATGAAATATAATAATATTAATTAAAACATAAAAAACAACACATAATTCTGTCAACGACACTGAGTGAGACATTCAAAGCTCCGTCAATGTTACGGTGGCTTACAAAATGTTACTCCCTTTGCTGCTTGTGACTCTTGGTTAACATAAAAACCATAACTGGATGTATTCATGGCATATTACTCCAGTGTACAGGTGCTTTTTTTCCATTTCATTGCTTTGTATAATTTTGCACAAATTAACACCAATGCTAAAAAAAAAAAAAAGGAAAAAGGTAAAAACATACACACACTGCCCAATACTGTTTGCAGAAAAATCAGAAATTGGACTAGCCCTTAAAAAACCCAGATCAGTGCCGATGTTGTGGCTAACCTGCAAAACAAACTACAAAACAAACACACATTTTTGGATTTTATCTAGTCTTAGTCTTTTGTTACTGTGTAACAAATTTGTCTAATCACATTTGGTCATTCAGTTTCGGTTTAGTCAAGTTACTGTGAAGTTGACAAAATCTCTTATTGTATTAGTATACTCTATCATTTTAATTTAGCCATATTTCAGTTAATCTAATTGTAGGTCGAACATTTGCTTGCTCTGTATTTTGGTTATCGACCAGGTCTTGCAGTTCTCAGTTTTAGGACCTTCTGATAGATTTCATATTAGTTACACAAGTGTTTGAAGACTGCTGTTCAATTTTCAATGAAATGCATGTTTCCTCTGTCGTTGTTTGACACAGAAAAATAAAGAATCTGCACAGAATGACTGTTTGATCAGAAATGGAATAAAAGGATTGAAATATAACTAATAACTTCTTGGTTAAATGTTTTAAAACGACATATTTCCACATATCTACTGTCATGCACACACCATGGATGTTGACACACAATCCAGTTTATATTTCCCTGCACATACACCTAAAATAACCATCTCTGGCTGATGTATGGAGCGTAGTCTTCTGAGTCAATATTTGTCAACGTTTGCAGTTTTATTAATTCGCTATTGTGCGTTTCAAAACACATTACAATCAAATGAGCTGGGCCAGAGTCTCGGCACGGCTCAACGTCGTCCGCTGTGTGAAGCGTACAGCACAATCGCCTCCCCGGGTAGTTTTATCAGTCATACGACACTGTTTGATTGGCACGTACAACCGGCCAATCATGTAACGTCTTCCTGAAACGTGAAGTTTTCATTTTGATCGACAGGTATCTTTGACCAATTATAACTCGCTCTCGGTCTTCCAAGCAAAACGTCTGTTATTCCCTCTGTCTTTAGCTTTCCATCGACCTCATTTCACCGTCATCGCTTTAAGAGCCTTTTTAACTGGGACAACATGGCTGCACCGGCCGGTCGCTACTACAACGAGGGAGGCAGGGCAACGAAAAGACAGAAAACCGAAAACAACGACGGAGGAATGGCAACGGTAAGTATGGTGTATAAAAGTTACCATTGTTCCTGCATTAGGGGAACATTGAAAACGTGAGAGTTAGCTAAATCCACTCTAATCTTAATTGATGAGTAGTTCGCTAGCTAGCATTAATTCTTGGGACAGCTAATTAGTCACCTCCCAAACGTAGCCAGTGTAGCTACAAGCTATCAGGCACAGAGGCCAACGAGCGAGCTGGCAAGCCAATGTAAATCCATGACATGGAGGCCTTTCGCGCGTTTTAGCCATTCATTCATTTGAATTACTTCGCATGATGAGCTTTTTTGCTATTTTACAGACAGCAAGAAGTAATGGGTGGTTCGCAGGAACAAAATAACCTAATTCAGCTACTGATGAGTAGCTCACGCTTTCCCCGCTTGTTACCCCGTACGCTTCATCGCTAGCCCTACCTATCGATATCGTTAGCAAACGTTGCATGGCTATTGTTTGCGTTCAGTGGATGTTTGCCAGCAGCAGAAACTAATGTTCACCCACGACTGCGAAGGTATTTTCAAACTGCAATAAGCAGTTATTGTCTTTATCTCCATTTACCCAACCAGCTAGCGACAAAATAAAGTATTCATTTGCCGTGCAGTAGGTTACGTGTAGGCAGCCCAATACCTAATCTTAATGAATTACTAAATCCAAGAAGCGGGCTAGCTAGCCTAGGCCGTGAGGCGCTGTGCGGAATAACGTTCGCTCGCCAGCTTGCTATCATAGCGCTAGATAGGCAGTTTAGTTTAACGCTGGGTAGCCAGCAAGCAAGAGAAATTACAACTTAAGAACTTTGCTTGAGAAGCTTGTATCCAATTTGGGTAGAAGAAACAATGAAGCGTTCCTGGAATGTATTATTTTGTAGTTACTGCAGATAACGTGACCTAAATGGAGGCTAAATTACCAAACGAGCTAACTGAAAAGGGCATTGCGAGTTCATAGGCTTTCGGATGAATTGCAGCTGAAAAGCACGGTACCAGGCGGCCTGTTAAATCCATCAATGGCTGTAATTGAAACCAATTGTAATTGAATTCACCCTGTAGGCCGCCGGGTTTGCAGTTGAAAGTATAATGTCATCAACACCAAACGACAAAGATTACAATGTAAACCCCTTTGCGTCCATGTAATTGCAGGTGTTTTAGAGGGGATCAAGCTGCAATTTTCCTCTTAAAAAAATTGTGTACAGTCTGTTATTTTTCATAGTCACAATTGTGTTACTTACAGGAGGTTATCATAATATAGAAGGTGTTGCACCAAGCAGTAAACATTGGCATGATAAAAACTTAGCATAATGCACACCAACTCATAAGACTTGTTTCCATTGTGGTCATTTTTAGGTAATGCAGTGCTGCAAGGTATTGACAGGAAACAGGTGATGGTCACACCTAAAGCAGACTGTGCTGTTATCACAATATTGCAAGTTAAATTCTTTGCCATTTCTAACGCATTTAGTTCCCCCATTGAAGTTCAGAAATGTTATGTACGGGGACTGATGAGTTTAAATATTTTGTTGAAATTATTGCATAATTTAAAAAAAATCAGCATTTCAGTATTTGGATATTCCATTACATTACAGGAATTGAGCAGGCACTCTTATCCAGAGCAACTTGCAACACTAAGTGCATTTCTTTTGGAGACAAGGGTGTTAAAGTGTTCGGGGGAGGGGGGGTGTAAAAGTCACTAGTGCCAGAAGTTTTGGTGTGGACAAACCCTGTGGATAACCCGTTGAAGAATCAAAACAAAAAACCATTAGTAATATCAGCAACAATCCTAACCCAGCAAATTTAGGTATATAAGTATCTATGAGCATGAATCTGTAATCATGACCTGGGGGGTAGTAGGTAGGTAGGTAGGTAGGTGTACCTCCTCACCAGTATAACCTTTGTCCCTGCAGGAGGGGTATGAGGATCCCCATAAGACCCTGCCTTCCCCTGTGGTACATGTTAGGGGGCTGGTGGATGGCATTACAGAGGCTGACCTGGTGGAGGCGCTGCAGGAGTTTGGAACTATCAGGTGACATTACTTTAAGTGCTTTATTCATCACTGAGCACATGACAATATAAGTGGTGTTAACTTCAGATTTTATAACCAAAACCATGGCACGTGTAGACCATCATGACCCAGTGTGTGCCTGTCTGTGTGCAGCTACGTGGTGGTGATGCCCAAGAAGCGCCAGGCTCTAGTGGAGTATGAGGACATGAACGGCTCCTGCAATGCGGTGAACTACGCCTCTGACAACCAGATCTACATCGCCGGCCACCCCGCCTTCGTCAACTACTCCACCAGCCAGAAGATCTCCCGTCCTGGAGACCCAGACGACTCCCGCAGCGTCAACAATGTGCTGCTGCTCACCATCATGAACCCAATCTACCCTATCACTACGGTAACTATGCACCCAATCTACCCTATCACCAAGATCAGCACACCCCATCACCATGGTAACTCGGCCAAACCTAGGACATTACATAGTTACAATAATTATACCCCCTCTACTGCAAGCCAGTAAAGGCTTCCTAGAGCCGTTTTGCTGATTCACAGTTGCAGGTTGGTTATTGTGTTTTTTCTGTCTGCAGGATGTGCTGTACACCATCTGTAACAACTGTGGGCCTGTCCAGCGTATCGTCATCTTCAGGAAGAACGGTGTACAGGCCATGGTTGAATATCCTTTAATGTTTACCCATCAGCCTTTTAGGTTTTCTCGGTATCTAACAGGTATGAGGCAAGGGCAGTATTTTCACGGGTATAGTCACATTGGCACAGAGAATAAAATATTTGTGTCATAGAACACACTGGTGCCAGTGACTACAGCTTACCTTTTTGTTAATGTTCAGAGGTTAAATTGACCTGGGGCCTGTTGGTAGCTGTAAGATATTCTTTTGAGGAGCAAGCGTGAGCCCTCTGACTGGGTAGCAGCAGTGGCATTGGCTGGAGGTCCACATTGGTGAGGCTGCGACTGGCTCCGTCTCTAAGGAAGGAGGGTGGTGAAGCGTGTTACGGTTATTAATCTCATCACTCTCTAGAGGCCACTAATTTGGTCAGCCTCAGACAATGTGGGATTAGCGATGAGGAAAGTATTCAGGGCTTGTGTGCTGATGGCTCGCTCTGGCCTCAGCGGGGGGGGGGGGGGGTGTGGTATGCTGCCAGAGGAATGGTTCTGGTGGGAAATCGGGGGAAATAAAATGAATGTTGAACATAAGTGCGGAATGAGGAAAACTGGTACCATCGAGCTCAACTGCTCGGTAGGGGAAGAATGGTGTGTTTAACCAATGAATAATTAAATGTTGAGCAGACTGCGCCTCTTTTTCTGCACCCGCAGGGGAGCAAACCACAGATGCTTCTGCAAGAAGCCTTCAGCAGTACGTTTTAAAGTTTACGGCCATTCCAGCTTGAGTGGGCCAGTGAACATCTTAGGTCATCCACAAAGGTTAGAGATGTAAGATGTAAACGAAAATTATCAAAAAAAAAAAAAAAAAAAAAGAGATGGGGTTGCTTGTGGTCTAGTCGCTAAGGTACATGACTGGGACAACTGAGGTTGCCTGTTCAAGCCACAGCACAAACACCACTGCACTGGGTTGAGCCCTTAACCCCACATTGCACCAAAGGGGGGGAATGGCCCTTGGTCAGCCTAAGCAGCTGTGTCGCCTTGGATAAAAGTGTCAGCTACATGACTGTAATGTACTGCTTTGGTGGTCAAAATCAAGCCCTGAGTTTTTGATTTAGGACGTAATCTGTAGCATAAGATGGTGACCTGGTTCTGCTCGTTGTGTCCTTGATTCCCTCACATTTGACTCTGTGCAGAGTGCTCAGAGAGCCAAGGCCTCACTCAACGGGGCCGACATCTACTCAGGATGCTGCACCCTGAAGATAGAGTACGCCAAGGTGAGACACCCCCACTACCTCAGCAAAACCTTTACCATGGCCACACGGGGGGGGGTGGGGCGCGGTGTGCTTACAGGCTAAGAATGGAGGAAGGGGTAATGTATTCCGCTAATCTGGCCGGGTATTGCTTTGTTCTGGCTAATGGTGTCTGCTGATGCTGAAGGGTGTTGGTAAAGGGCTCATTGTTCCTGCTTCTCTTCACTCAGCCAACACGCCTAAACGTGTTCAAGAATGACCAGGACACCTGGGATTACACCAACCCCAACCTCAGTAACCAAGGTAACTGCAGCAGCCTGTCTGCCACCTTTTTCCTCTTCTCTTCTGCACCTCTTCTGGACCAGCACTGTGAGGGAGAGAGAGGGTCCAGCTGCCAGCGTAAGGCCCCTGAGCACAGGCTGCTCAATAGGCCCACCCAGCACTCTGCAGCGTGTGGGTGGGTGTGGCAGAGCCCAGTTAAGTCTCGCCCTGATCTCGGGGGCATTACTGCTGTGATTGGTCACATGGTGTTGGTTCCTGTCCTCTCTAACCGCACACCACAGCGCTGCACTTACACATGGCAGGGGTGTGAGGAGCGACCTCAGGGCAGCCGTCAATCACGCACAGGGCCCCGCCCATGCATGCTCTCAGCCAATAGTGTGCAGCAGAGTGCATGCATCACACTCACACTCACCCTTGAGCAACTGAATTTGTGGCTTTTCTAGCTGTAGCTTGGATAACGGGCGGGGCAAGGTGGAAACAGGCAGGTGTGCTTGTAGGACAGGTAAAGATGGCACTCAAGGCTCTGCATGTTACCAGGTGCACACTGCCACATGTTCATTTAGCACAAACTGCTCTAACATTTTCTTTAAAATTATTGTTTTAACTTGGGGAAAAATGTGCTGAAGTTTTAGACTGATCCTGGGTTTAGTTGCATTAGTTGGACTCGGTGTCAGTGGATGATTCATATGTCTGTCTGGGTTGATTTGCCTTATCTCAGCCCATGCAGCACTCTAGACAGCAGGTGTTTAGTGTTTTGTACCATTTGAAGCCACAGCCTTTTGTCATTTGTGCACAGTAGAGGGGGCTGGCTAGTGGGCCCTGATTGGCTCTATTAGCAAAGACTTTGCAGTCGTCTGTGGTTAAACTGGCTCTCGGTGACGGTTGTCATCATGACTGTCCTGTGAAAATGCAGTTGCTCCTCACAGCCTAGCCGTGAACACACATACAGCTGCACCAGATACTCAACCTGCAGCCCAACACCAGGTACTGAACGTGTGGCGCACAGAGGAACGAAGGGCGACAGACACTCCATATTTGCATCGGAACGCAGTCTGCTATCAACACTACCCAACACCAAGCCAAGGACAACACTTACCAAAGCACAGATGGATATCTAGCCCCCTTTATGGGAGACAGAGCAAGACCACAAGAACAAACACCATATGCAAGACCACAAGAACAAACACCATACGCAAGACCACAAGAACAAACACCATACGCAGTCTAACTTCGCAGACATGTTTGATACAGACATTCATCCTGCTCCTACTGCTACTCCTACTACAGAGCTGTGAAGATGCCCTTCCCGTTCTCTTCTGCATAACACATTTCTCCGGGGCGGGGTTATGGAGTGCGGGGCTGAGCTGTGCCTTTCCCAGCCAATCGCTTGTGTGGCCCAAAGCGGACCTGACAGACACACGCGCCATTTCACCATGCTGAGGGAATGAACAACTGACACAGCATAGAGACAGAGGGAGAGCGAGCCCGCGAGCCCGCTCACTCGCACACCAGGTTCCACAGTGGAGCCTGTTCTCTTGGTTCTGCACCTTCCTCTGGTGTCTGTGGGTTTCTCTGTGTTCTGCTCAACACACTTCGCACAGGCCAGCCAATCACAAGCCACAGGGGGGACAGCTCCAGCCAATCACAAGGCCATGGGGGGGACAGCTGACTCATACAAACAGCACATGCGCCGCCAGTCACAAGGAGCAGCAGAGACCAGGACGACACTACAAGCATACGTGCAGGCAAAGTCAGACACAGATTCAGCTTTTTCCAAATCTCTTCAAACGTGCGTTCATGGAATCGGGTGTTGTTTTGTTTTCTCTTCCTCTTTCCCCCTTTTCCCCCTTTTGTTGTTGATTCACCATTTCAGTTTTTCTCTGAATGAACTCAGTGTGCGGTTTGAAGAGTGTTGACGCCTGTGTAACACCTCCCATGTGATGCAGGTTGGCTTTGTGTGTCTGAGGACATCCGTCTATCTGAAATGGTGCAAACTGTCTGCTTTGCGGTCAAAGCACGGTAAGCAGAAATTTATTTTAAAAACCACCAACACCACCACCAACAAAAAACACTCAAGACCATCAACAACGGCAAATACAAAAACAAGAGGAGAAGAACCATAAATGTGCTTTTTCTGATGTGAGGAGGAGGATGGAAGTGAAGGAATGAGTTGGAAAGGAGGGGGTGTTCCCACAGCAGCACTTCAGCCCCTGTCCTGAGTGGGTGCTGTAAGTAAGCCCAGCTTCTCTTGTTTTGCAGTGAAACTGTACTACATGTTCCTCTGTAGCTGAGTGTGTGTGATGACCATGCTGTAAATGTTGGGATGTCTGAGGGAGACTTTCAGCATCGGCTCCGTTTTATGGCCAAGCAGCACAGAAGCTGCACGCCAAGGGGAGCTGGCCCCTCTCTCTGTGGGTCCCCGGGGGGAGAGACTGGGGCCCCCTCTCTCTGTGGGGCCTGGGGGAGAAACAGGGGCCCCCTCTCTCTGTGGGTCCCCGGGGGAGAGACTGGGGCCCCCTCTCTCTGTGTGTTCCCGGGGGAGAGACTGGGGCCCCCTCTCTCTGTGGGTCCCCGGGGGAGAGACAGGGGCCCCCTCTCTCTTTTGGGGCCCGGGGGAGAGGCTGGGGCCCCCTCTCTCTTGGGGCCGGGGGGAGAGACTGGGGCCCCCTCTCTCTGTGGGTCCCCGGGGGAGAGACAGGGGCCCCATCTCTCTTTTGGGGCCTGGCGGAGAGGCTGGGGCCGCCTCTCTCTTTTGGGGCCCGGGAGAGAGACTGGGGCCCCCTCTCTCTTTTGGGGCCCGGGGGAGAGGCTGGGGCCCCCTCTCTCTTTTGGGGCCCGGGGGAGAGGCTGGGGCCCCCTCTCTCTTTTGGGGCTTGGGGGAGAGGCTGGGGCCCCCTCTCTCTTTTGGGGCCTGGGGGAGAGACTGGGGCCCCCTCTCTCTGTGGGTGCCCGGGGGAGAGACTGGGGCCCCCTCTCTCTGTGGGTGCCCGGGGGAGAGACTGGGGCCCACTCTCTCTGTGGGTCCCCGGGGGAGAGACTGGGGCCTCCTCTCTCTTTTGGGGCCTGGGGGAGAGGCTGGGGCCTCCTCTCTCTTTTGGGGCCTGGGGGAGAGACTGGGGCCCCCTCTCTCTGTGGGTCCCCGGGGGGAAAGGCTGGGGCCCCCTCTCTCTTTTGGGGCCTGGGGGAGAGACTGGGGCCCCCTCTCTCTTTTGGGGCCCGGGGGAGAGACTTGGGCCCCCTCTCTGAGCTGGGTTCACAGATTCCAGGCTGAAAGGCTTCCCGTGTGGCCACTTTTCCTCTTGCAGTGACTAAAGCAAATAAACACTCCCTGCAACAAGGATGGGAATCTGACTGGTTTTGTTTTGCTTTGTTCGGTGCACTGGCTTCACAGACTGAAGAGATCAACAGACGGCAGCTTGATGAATTGAATACACGGTCATGGTGCCACGCCCACGGTCTTCTTCATAAGGCCATTTTGTGATCAGAGTTGCATGAGGAACACAGAGGCAGCAATATGTTAGTGACCCAGATCTGTGCAGAAATATGTGTAGATTTACTTAAGCTTTAGACAGTTCATGCTATGCTGTCCCTGCAACAAAAGGTTTATTTGGAGTCCCTATTCAGAGTTTTGTTCAGTTAGTCATGACACCAGTGAAAGCTGTATTTTTTTCCTGTTGCAGTGCAGATTTTCGAATGCATTTAAGAACTCATTAGACAACAGGGTGGAGCATTTGTATGTATTTAAAATTCTGAAATTTGAGTGATTTGCTTGTTTGTATGAGAGCCATTAGTTGAAGCTCAGTGTCCTACAGCAGGCCCATACAGCTGTGCTCGAGCAATATGGGAGCACTTCCATCAGACTCACCATGCAAAGCTGAGTCCTGTCATTACTGAAACCCTTCAGTCAGCAATGTTTGATTTCAACATCCTTAATCTGTAAAGTTACTGGGAACGAGACAATGATTTCCTGCTTTAAAAATGTTTAATGTTGTACTTTCCACTTTTTATTTAATGGAGCAATGTGTTTAGTCCTTATTTTGGGGGCTTACCTGGCCAGTGAAGATTTGGGGTAAACCTGCTGTAAGACTGGACCTCCTCCAGTCCTGGGTTGCCCCTCTCCAGGTGAAGAGTAAAGGTCAGCAGCACTGGGAAAGAGGCATTTTGTAAATGAGGTTGTCCAGGGCAGTGTAACCAGCTAAAGCCCATTGTGCTGAATGTGAGGCAGGAAGGTGTTGCTCTTGGTTTGACGTGTGTATATGTACCTGTACAGATGCAGAAGGAGATGGCAGTTGGAGCGATGCACAAGGTGTGTGTCTGTGTGTGTGTGTGTGTGTGACAGGTACCCGCCCACCCCATCCCTCCATCCTCATCTGACTAAGTGCATTTCAGACCAATTAAATGCTGAAATATCAGGGTTTTTGTCCTGTGGACATCCGAGCTAGTCCTATGCAGTGTGCTTGTTTCTGAGTGTCAGTTTACACAGCCTGGGTGGCCCTTCCTAACTCTGTCTCATGTGTTCATTTGTAGTGGTCAGGGCAGGTGGCCTGTGGGGGGAGGGGGTTTGCTGTGGGTGGGGTAGCTCCCTGCATTTCAGTCTGTTGTAATGTAGAGCTGGTGGTAGCTGTAATTGACTGAATCCGTTATAGGCTCCACATGCATGTCAGCACACACTGTTTGTGTGCTGCCTTCTCCACCCCAGCATTGTAAAGCCCTTTGAGTACTGTGGATTTGCCTCACCCCCTCTGTCTCTCCAATAACCTGCTTCTCTCCATCTCTCCCAGACCTGAATGCCAACCCCAACAAGCGCCAGAGACAGCCTGCCCTGCTGGGAGACCACCCCCCCGAGTATGGTAAGACCAGCGCACGCACCTCTAGCGCCCCCCCCCCCCGGCGCATGCACCTCCAGCGCCCCCCCAACCCCCCCCCCCCCCCCCCCCCCCCCCCGGCGCATGCACCTCTATTGTGGGTGGTACATGTTGCCGTTGTAGTATGATATTGTGGCTATTAGCGGTATTGACTGGTTTCATTGGCTCCTCTTTTTCCCAGGTGGTCCTCAGGGTGGTTACCATGGACACTACCATGATGAGAGCTATGGGCCCCCTCCCCCCCCACCTCACTATGAGGGGCGTCGTATGGGCCCGCCAATGGGAGGGCCCCGCAGAGGCGGCCCAAACCAGCGCTACGGGGGTCCCCAATATGGACATGCCCCGCCACCCCCAGACTACAGCCCCCACGCTGACTCCCCTGTCGTCATGGTCTATGGCCTGGACCCATCGAAGATCAACGCTGACCGTGTCTTCAACATATTCTGTCTGTATGGAAATGTGGAGAGGGTAAGTGCATGTGGTTGGGGATTTAGGGGTGTGAGTGTGTGCTCGTGCCTGAACATGTGTTGGGCCCACAGGTGAAGTTCATGAAGAGCAAACCAGGCGCAGCCATGGTGGAAATGGGTGACTGCTACGCTGTGGACCGTGCCATCACACACCTTAACAACAACTTCCTGTTTGGGCAGAAGCTCAATGTCTGGTGAGTCCCCATGTCTGCCCTGTGCATACCTAAGCTAGCTGTCATTGTCACTTGTGTGCATGTTGTGAATCGGCTGAGAAATTATTCAGTCCGCTTTGATGATTATGTGAGGAAGACATGAAGCAGATACCAGCACAGCAGCATCTCTCTGCAGTGTCTCTAAGCAGCAGCATCTCTCTGCAGTGTCTCTAAGCAGCAGGCTATCATGCCGGGTCAGTCCTATGAGCTGGAGGACGGCACCAGCAGCTTCAAAGATTTCCATGGCACCCGCAACAACCGCTTCACCTCCCCAGAGCAGGCAGCCAAGAACCGCATCCAACACCCCAGCAACGTCCTGCACTTCTTCAACGGTCAGCCTGATGTCTCCGTGGAGATCTTCACACAGGTGGAGTACCAAGAGCCGTCTCAATGCTCACTAGCAGGGGTAGCCACCTTGATCTAAAAAATAGTTCAAACACATGTTTTTGATGAATATTGGATTTTAATGACAGAACCCCTGGTTTTGATTAATATAGGATTTTAATGACAGAACCCCTGGCTTTGATTAATATTGGATTTGTAAGACATAACTCTAAGTCTGGTTTTGCTTTTCAGATCTGTGAGGAGCTTGGGGTGAAGAGCCCCTCCAATATTAAACTCTTCACAGGGAAGAGTAAGTGTTATCCTGCCGTTTACCCCACCTCATTCTCAGGGCAGATTCTATAAAACAATTGCCTACTCTGAGCTTATTTATTGTTTTTTTTTTTTTTTTTTTTTTAAATTACTCTTTCCTTTCTTTTTTAAACCAACACTACTTTGTAGACTTGTTAGTTGACTTGTTTTTTAATTGTTTGTTTAATTCAAATACTGTTTCTTCATGATTTAATCATGTATTTATGATCACCCTTAAATTCTTTATGGACCCAAAATGTGTTTTATGTTGAGTGTTCAGTAGAACCAGTGACCTAAATTAACATTAGTCTTGCCTCCTCTTAATTACTGTTGCTATGTCTGATGATGTTCTTTCCTGTTTGGCCACTGTCAATGTCAGGATGCCTCCTGGCACCACCCTCTGACTCGGCAAATAACCTCTAATTACCTTTTGGAGAAAGGGCATTTAATGTCATGTAGAATTTTTCAGCAGGATTCAGTCACTAATTACAACTATGGCATTGTTTATTATGCATTTGAGAAATAAGAAAATGAAACAGGCAATGAACTGATGGACCTCATGCCTCCACACCTCTCGCCGCTCTCCGCTATCCCCTCTCTCCGCTATCCCCTCTCTCCGCTATCCCCGCTCTCCCCTCTCTCCGCTCTCCCCGCTCTCCGCTATCC
>JAFBMS010000498.1:0-2500 GCA_019788955.1 Albula glossodonta
AAACACACCCATCCGCTACACCACTAAAGTTACAAACACACCCATCAGCGACACCACTAAAGGTACAAACACACCCATCAGCTACACCGCTAAAGGTACAAACACACCCATCAGCTACACCGCTAAAGGTACAAACACACCCATTAGCTACACCACTAAAGGTATAAACACACCCATCAGCTACACTGCTAAAGGTACAAACACACCCATCAGCTACCCCGCTAAAGGTACAAACACACCAATCAGCTACACCGCTAAAGGTACAAACACACCCATCAGCTACACCACTAAAGGTACAAACACACCCCATCAGCTACAAACACCACTAAAGGTACAAACACACCCATCAGCTACACCGCTAAAGGTACAAACACACCCATCAGCTACACCGCTAAAGGTACAAACACACCCATTAGCTACACCACTAAAGGTACAAACACACCCATCAGCTACACCACTAAAGGTACAAACACACCCATCAGCGACACCACTAAAGGTACAAACACACCCATCAGCTACACCGCTAAAGGTACAAACACACCCATCAGCTACACCGCTAAAGGTACAAACACACCCATTAGCTACACCACTAAAGGTACAAACACACCCATCAGCTACAGTGCTAAAGGTACAAACACACCCATCAGCTACAGTGCTAAAGGTACAAACACACCCATCAGCTACACCGCTAAAGGTACAAACACACCCATCAGCTACAGTGCTAAAGGTACAAACACACCCATCAGCTACACCACTAAAGGTAAAAACACACCCATTAGACAGACAGCTAGACTCTTCACAGTGTTTGTGAGTTCACTCTGCTCAGCGTTAATGAGGCCCAACCCTTTTCTCCCCAGCTGAGTATCTTCTTCCCGGTGGTGTTCTGCTTGTGCACGGTGTTCCTGGTGGTCGTGCCTCTCTACAGTGACACCATCAACTCCTTCATAGGCATCGGCATCGCCCTGTCAGGAATCCCGGTCTACTTCCTGTGCTGCTACATGCCAGCCCATAGGAGGCCCCTGTGGGTTCGCTCAGCCATTGGTGAGACCAGCAGGGATACACAACACCATATCTGTATCATATTATATGATTTAACTATTAATATTTTCAATAACAACAATCACTATGCTAAGGAGGGCTGAACAGTCTGTGTTTGTCCTGGCTTTTTATGTAATTCCACAACAAGTTCCAGCACTCTTTGAAGAAACAGAGTGTCATATCCATCTGTGGCAGACATTGAAATTACGTTTTTTTCATAATGAACCAATGGTCCCAGCCAATCAGCTGCATCCTCATTCATCTGAGGGCTCCAACAAGCACACAGACAGCCAACTCCAGACAGAGTACTTTCCACAGATTCTATTAAAGATGGAGCATAAGGAGCCAATGCTATGCCAGTATCAGCACTGGCATGAGTATGTATGATTCATTCTGTCCCTTGTTCCCCCCACAGCCGCCTCGGGCAGACTGATACAGAAGGTCTGCTACTCTGTTCTGACAGAGATGGATACTGACGACAAAGCGCAATAAAAACCTCGAATGAATACACCCGCTAATGACTGACGCACAAACCACACCCCCTGCCCCTCCAGGCCCGCCCACTGGTCAATCACATCCAAGCCAAGCAGCAAGACTGATACGGCAGCCTTCCAATCAGGTGGGAGGAGGGGCTCCCATTGCCATGGCAGCAGGAATGTTTCATGTGGAATGATGCTCTAGAATGTGGTGATATCATTGGCTCATAGGCGGGACCTACCCAGTGACTGATCCCAGTACAGCCATCCTCAACCTTCACTCTGCCTCTTTCCTTCAGTGACTGATCCCAGTACAGCCATCCTCGGTCTGAAACTCCTGCCTCTCTCCTTCTTAGTAAATGATCCCAGTACAGTGACTCTCTACCTAGCACTCTTGCCATTCTCCTTCAGTGATGAATGGCTCATTGCTCTCTCTATAACTCAATTCAGATGATCAGAAAGGAGCCACAGACATGGATTTCAATGAGGTTCATGTATTTCACATTCTACTCATAGTGTGTGTGTGTGTGTGTGTGTGTGTGTGAGAACATAAGTCTGATCCTTATGAAAACCCGAGTAACCCACCTGCCTTAAATTACAGCCTGGCCCCTGCTGGGGGGGCCGGAGCAGAGCTCCACACCGGCCCCTACACCCCCTCAACACCCTACGCCCTCCTTTGGCACCTAGCCAACTCAAATATCTCCAAATTGTCATGACACTTTCCTGCTCTCAAAGCAAGGGCGGCTCAGTGTGATGCGCCAGGCAGCGGTTCCCACCGATGCGATTCAGCAAAGGAAAGCACATTCCATTTAATTAACCCCCCGGGGAACACAAAGAAACAGCCTTACAATGCCGCTTTGCTGAAGAGTCTCCACTTCAGGCAGCTGGGGGGGGGGGGGGTCTCAGGGCATAACAGGCCCGTAAACTGGCCCTATGGATACCAGCCAATGGGGCCCCTAAGATGGCCGTATGGAGACCAGCAGCAC
>JAFBMS010000498.1:7500-97462 GCA_019788955.1 Albula glossodonta
AACACTCCCCCCAAACCCAAGGTCCACAGTCCTGGTACTGGTGGGTATCTATATTATGGTTCTATATTAACAATGCTCTGGCTTGTTCTGCCAATTAAAATATTTCAACCTACTGTAAATGAAAGAGACAGAAGGGGAGAGGTAGAGAAACAGAGAGAGAAGGAGAAAGAAGGAGAGGGGCAGAGAGAGGGGAGGGAGAGGGAAGGACGTGGGGTCTTGGTGGGAGCGGAGTTCAGCGCTGAGCTGACCTTCAGCGCTCTGGCAAACACTGACAGAGCGCTGCGAGATTACTGCCATCACCTTTCCGGAAAAGGTTACCTCACACGCCCAGACGAGGAGGAGTCTCCAACTCCACTCAGCTTTATTTGGGGCAGGGGTAAGGGGGTCTATTTCAAAGTACAGTTTCATTTGATTTTAAAAGGCTTTTTCAGTAATTTACAAACCAAAAACATGAGAAAACATGCCCTTTCACTGCTGAGTTTTGCAGATATGTGCACACGTGTATCTACATTTGAAGAGAGGTGGCAGTGCACCTGGTCACCCATGAAACGAGGAGCAAAGAGCTGCTGGGCCAGAAGAGGGAGTGTGAGGCAGCAGCTGCGCTCTCAGCCTGACTCAGCTCCCAGGATGGAAGACCTCTTCATTCATGTTTATCACTCTGCGCTCAGTCGCTGCCCACTAGTCACCTGAGTGGTTTTGTTCCCGTTTGAGTCCCGTCTGAATGCCCATCCATGGAGTACACTTAGTTGTTTTCTTTAGTTAATCTTTCTATGCCTTATCATTTTCTGAAAAAACTGGGTGTACAATGCTTTTTATGGATTTTACTGTCAATGTCTGACACCATTTATGAAGAACAGACTTCCTGCCTCACCTCCATTACAGCGAACATAGTCCCGGTCACTGCCAGCGGAAGGATATAGTAGGGGTCGGCTGCGGTGAGGTCTGAGAACCACCACAGCCCGCCCACCTGCAGGCTGGGTACGGGCAGGTACGCCATCTTCCTGAGCGCCGTGAAGAACGAGATGAAGACAGGCGCCTGGATGTGAGACAGACCGACGGAGAGACATCCTCACCATGCGGTTACTTTATACTGTTTTTAAGTGACTCTATCGTTATGCCTCAACATAACAATATAAACAGCAGGATAAACACACAACCAACCTCAGCAAGACTCCAAACTGCAAACAAAATTGTTGCAAATGCCACTGGAACACAGACGCTGCTGCTGTATTTTTTGAAGAAGTCGCAAATGGCAGCTTCGTATTCAAACAGCCTTATGAGAGCGAATGGACCTTACTGCAGGCTGTGTTGGTCGTTTCCATCTGCTAATGGAGTAGTACCAGCATCTTCTCAGAAAAGCACAGCACATGCACATGGTTTGATCAGCACTTTACACTGACACTGGTCTCTTCAGTGCAGGCTGTCATTCTAGCTGTACTTGCTACAGCATCATTCGCATCTTCAGTAGTCAATTCAAATGAATGCTATACAAAAAAGCCCCCTAAAAAGTACTCATGGAGACTATGACTCTGAATCAAACACAGCAGTACTGATGGAGACTATGACTCTGAATCAAACGCAGTAGTACTGACAGAGACTATGACTCTGAATCAAACACAGCAGGACTGATGGAGACTATGACTCTGAATCAAACGCAGTAGTACTGACGGAGACTATGACTCTGAATCAAACGCAGCAGTACTGATGGAGACTATGACTCTGAATCAAACGCAGTAGTACTGACAGAGACTATGACTCTGAATCAAACACAGCAGGACTGACAGAGACTATGACTCTGAATCAAACGCAGTAGTACTTATGGAGACTTTGACTCTGAATCAAACGCAGCAGTACTGATGGAGACTATGACTCTGAATCAAACGCAGTAGTACTGACAGAGACTATGACTCTGAATCAAACACAGCAGTACTGATGGAGACTATGACTCTGAATCAAACGCAGTAGTACTAACGGAGACTATGACTCTGAATCAAACGCAGTAGTACTAACGGAGACTATGACTCTGAATCAAACACAGCAGGACTGACGGAGACTATGACTCTGAATCAAACACAGTAGTACTGATGGAGACTATGACTCTGAATCAAACGCAGCAGTACTGATGGAGACTTTGACTCTGAATCAAACACAGCAGTACTGATGGAGACTTTGACTCTGAATCAAACACAGCAGTACTGATGGAGACTTTGACTCTGAATCAAACACAGCAGTACTGACGGAGACTATGACTCTGAATCAAATGCATCAGTGCTGACGGAGACTATGACTCTGTGATGAGGAGGAGGGGGACTGCATAATGAAGAGTACAGACCTGCACCAGAGGCACCAGGAACCCACGCATGGGGTTCACATCATGCTTCTTCTGAAACATCATCATATCTGAGCAAGCCTTCGAAACTGGAGAGAGAGTGAGAGACAGATTCAAACATTTTCCCCAAATGTTCAATTCCCATTGGTCATTTCTAAAACCCAAAACAATTTGATAAATTAAAAGTATTTCTTGGAGAAGAGAACACCACAATTGAGTCTGCAGCCCAATATTTTTTTGCCTGCCACCATTTAGGAGAGTGTATAGGGTAATTAAGCAATGTACCACAGTTTATAGCCTGCAGTCCTGAGATTTTTCTATTTTAAACATCAGTTCAATATGGGTAAATGTAATCCTCTTCCAAGTACTGATCATAATTTGTGTAAATCATACTTCCACACACTAGTGCAGAATTTAATCTTCACTTGGTTTCCATTTACGCCCCCCCGTTCTACAGATTGAGCTGGTAGTTCACCTTATTGAGCCTTATATTATAAATGCAATTACCTCTGTTACATCACCAGAAGGTCACCTTTTACTATACTTGAATAGTTTGAGTAACTTGAGTCTTTTCTCATAGCCTATTTCATACCAGGAGCCAGTTTAGTTGCCCGTCTATGAAGTTTTTCCCAGAGCCTCAATACCCTTCTTACAGTGAGATGCACAGAACTGCTTACAAGATTCCAAATGAGGTTGTACAACAGCACTGAGTCACTGATACGCCCTCTTTTGGTTTAGAATGACTGCACTTCATGCAGGACACTGAGGCGTTGTCCAGTGAGACAGGGAAAGAGAGGGAGGAGAGAAATAGGTAAAAGAACAGAGAGAGCAAGTGGAGATACAAGCAGTGACAGACTGACTGACAGACACCAACAGACACCGGCAGACACTGACACTCGAACTTGTTGCCGCTGCGCTTGGCTTCGTTCAGGCGCTCCGTGAGCTTGGTCATTTCTGGCAGCACGTTGTTGAGTTTGGCAGCTTCTCTCTGTCCCTTCACTATCAACGGGAAGACAGCGCACCTCGCCAGCACTGTACCTGTGGGGAGATTCAGACACCTGCTCAAACACTGCTCACCTCCAAAAACTCTATGACTGGCGGCACCAATCCAGAGGTTTTTGCCCACCACAGAAGAACTGATTAAGGCTGGTGTATCTGAGGCAGGCAGTGGTAGGCCCCTAATGAAAGCTTACGGTCCAATCAGAGGCCAACGCTCTTACCGGCAACGATGGCGCCCCACCAGGGCAAGCCGATGTCCACATGGATGAACTCCAGAACATTCTGAATCAGCCCCACAGGCGTGTGGCTCCCCAGACCCAGCTCTGATAGGCTGAGCTCTGGCTCCACCCCCTGCAGCACATCCAATGCCGTGGGGGCAGCTTCAATGGCCTGCTCAGTGATTGGCTGTGAGATTACAGAGGTGGAGTCAGCGACAGGGATGGTCTCAGGCACGAGGCTGGGGGCGGGGTCTGCAGGCACACTGGGTGTGTCCTGGGCCAGGACAGGGGCGGAGACTGCAGAAATCTAAAGCAGAGACAGCAGCATGTCATCCCTTATTCAGAGACTGTGACAGCAAAGCACCGCCCACTCAGGCAAAGCACCGCCCACTCAGGCTGCCTTTACACTGCAGCTCATAGGAGTGTTTGTACATCCTGACCCAGTGAAACTATCACTAAATGCAGAGCGGTCACATTTCCAATGACACATTTCACAGGTTTCAGCCACACACATGCAGCTACGCTACATTGCAGGTATTGTGCGTAAGAATGCCAGGGGCTGATACAGAGCATGCCAAATATCACAATATCCCAAGTCATGTAACAACATTCGCTCTTAACTGCGGCACCCAGTGGCATCCTCTTAATTGGACAATGCAATTAACAAAAAGAGAGTGAGAAAGGAGAGTTTCATTCATTCAAACTATTTTAATAGCTTCAAAATACTGGCTATACTGAAACACTTAAGTAGGTCTATCCCTTCAGATCATATGTCCTTCCCCTAATCTGATCAGTAGCAGCAGAAGAGCAGTGAATGAAAACTGCACGGAGGTTCATTCAGCAGAGAGAGCGTTCACTTACATTGTCTGTTTGAAGAGAAAATTGAGCCTTGAAGATTTTTTAAACCACTGAAAAATGAGCAGCTTCAGTTTATAAAATTCTGAGATGAAATTAATTTTCTCTTCCTGCCTGCAGCCCCACTCACCTGAGAGCTACTGCTCCTGAATGGCATGGCACCAGCCAATACGAAACGTCCATTGTGACGCAGCCCTGACTTTGACCTTAGATGAACCCCGTTTCCTCCAATGGTGTGCAGGGAGGCCTCCTGTAGGACGCACTGCAAAGGCAATGAGGGACGAGTGAACACACGGCCCTTCAGTACACTCCCCACGCATGTGCAGAGCACCTCCCTCCCCCGATCTGATCATGGGTCCCAGATACTTCCCCAATAGAATGAGTGGAGCTTGACTTACACTATAGAATGAGTGGTGCTTGCTGTTGACTCAGTGAGAAGGGGATGTGTCCAGGACAAAATTCACCCAACAAAAGTACAGAGACCAAAGTTAAGACATGTCAGTTAAAACCTTTCTCTTTGTAGGAAGTAGGTGACAGAGGAGCACACCCCAGCTCATCTAGATGCATAGACAGGACATTACACAACAGTGAATATCTAACAAAAAACCTTAGTCGGCCATAACCACCCCAAAGAACGGTCTAACAAGTTAGTTAGTAAGACACTGACTGACAAACTGATCGGACATGCTTAAGGTATCTGCTGGTTAAGCCGCGTCAGTGCACAGCGGTTGTAGGATCCACTGTGACAACACATCCATTCACAGAACACACGGACGTACTAAGGCACTGAAGATTTGGGGACAATCGTTGCGATATGTTCACTCTCATTTGATGTATATGCCAGAGACGCGGTTTTTTCCAGAGGAAGTGGCTGACGTCACACGCTACACACTCGCCCAATCAGCAGCCAGTAACAGCGCTCTGATCTCAGCGTCTTTATGCCCCATAGAACGGGCTCTGGGCGTGTCCTCAGACCAGGTGACCTCTGCGTTACAGATAAGCCGTAATAATCACCGATGATGAGTCGATCACATCCATTTAACACACTATTCTGTGACTGTTTACTAGCTAGATATATGTCCTGGTTAGAATATCCATGAACAAGGAAACGGCTAAACCTACAGGCCCGTGGCCGAGTGACGTTAGTTAACAAGCTGTATCCCCCAGTTCTCTGAAATTTAACAGTGAATTGTTACCTGCAGTAACCACACAACATAAATGATACCATGATGCTAGTGTTGTAGCCTTTTTTTCCATATCTTGTAGAATTAACGTGGACATCATTTACAGAAGTATTAAATGCAAATGTGCGTTTAGTCTCTTCAAACGCTGGTCCATTTGGATAAAGCCATAACGAACGACTGCATGAAACCGTTTTTCAAAACGGTACATTGCCTCGGCTACCTCTCATTCTTCTCACTGACAAACAACAGAAAGGCTGTCCTCTCAGGAGGTACGAATGTCAAAGGAATGAAATGAAGACGACAATATGATTAACATGGTTCAGTTCCCTGGAAATAATTTTTGTTGATGCAGTTTTCTTGGCACAGCCCTAACAGGGTTGGCAAACGTCAGTCGTTGGAAATGTACTCAGTCAACACAAACTAACGTTAATAAAACGGGGTTGTCGTTGCCAGAAAGTAAGTCTGGCGTCGTGAGTAATGAGCTGTAAATGCACGTCACATGTAACGTTACTAAAACGGCCCAAAACACTATACTGTAGTGTGACATAATTCCAGTTACATGAAGCTAGCTAACTTAGCCAGTGCGACGCTGGCTTCCCATGTCCCTGTCAAAGTCACACTATCGGTAACACTAGCCGGAAACCCAGGCCTGAAATTGAGAGAGTCTGTCGGGTTTGATAGTGATTCACGTATGGGGAAGGCCTACCTGGATCCGTCTCTTGGTGAGTCGGTGTGTGCCAGGCCCGATTCTGTGCGTCTCTTGAAGGAAACATTTTGCCAGAGAGCATGAATTCGCCCTGCTCATGAACGCAGCCATATTAGAAACAAATGCGAGCGATTGGGGGTGGCGGTACGGTGAGAACAGACGGACAAATCAACATTCCATCGCGTTTCGTATTAAGCCAGATCACATGGAGCGTGTTGTTGCAGAGACGTTTTGCTTACTGTGAATAAAGAATGCTCTTACATGAATTTCGACCTGTTTAAAAGCGAGGATGGAAAAAGAAAGAAACTGCATATAAACAGCTATGAGCCCCGTCTCCATCATTCAGTATGGTTCTGTCATAACGATGCATCTTATTTGTGATTGAATCCAAACTCCAAATATTATTATATTTGCATACAAGAACAAGGCATTAGTTTCATACAATGTCGTACTGTAGTAGGTATGATACCTTTATGAAATTTTGCACTACAATTAAGCTCTTTTCAGAGTGCCAGGTGATGTCACAGCACAAGTGTGAAAGTGCTTTATGCTCCAAAAAAGACATTTTATTATAAACACAAACATCACACAAACACGACAATGTTTCCATCTAAGGATCTTAATCACAGCCAGGGGTGTTTTCATGGCAGGAAAGATGTGGTCTGTCCGTAGAAAGCCCTGTTATTCCAAATGATTGGTAACATGCTCTAATATTTACACAGTGTGGTTTTCAAGAACCCACAGGAATGAAGTATTCCTCATCAGTATGTGTGTTTTATTGTGGGAGGTACACAAATTTATTTGCTATGTCCAAATACCCGCCCCCCCCCCCCCCCCCCCCCCCCCCCCCCCCCCAAAAAAAAAAAAAAAAAATCAGCTAAAAGGCAGATGGGAGGCAGATTGTTTAGGACCAGCAGATGCCCAGCAGTGCTCTCTCCCTTTCCTCTGCAGAAGTGTTACTCTCCAGTGCTGTCACACCGGACCACACGTCCACTGCACTGCACCTGCTCATGTCCTTTAGTTGCTTTTTACAATATGAATCAAATGTTGAATATAGTGACACAGAGCTCTTGGTGTCAGGACTACAGAGCTGAGTGACTGTGCGATCTGTAGTTCTTGGTGTCAGGACTACAGAGCTGAGTGACTGTGCGATCTGTAGTTCTTGGTGTCAGGACTACAGAGCTGAGTGACTGTGCGATCTGTAGTTCTTGGTGTCAGGACTACAGAGCTGAGTGACTGTGCGATCTGTAGTTTCTGCTTTGTAGCAGGGGTAGTGCAGAGCTTAGGTGTCCAAACCTTGTGCCGGTGCAACACCGTTTTATGTCTAATGCAGCTGACTGGAGGGTCTGTATGAATAAGGTTTGTTCTTTCGGTTGTGCCTTTTGTGTCTCTTTCTAGCTGGTGTTGTAGCTTCTGCAGTTGATGCAGCTGTCTCAGGTGCAGTAGCTGTCTTGGGTATAGTAGCTGTCTCAGGTGCAGTAGCTGTCTCGGGTGCAGTAGCTGTCTCAGGTGCAGTAGCTGTCTCGGGTGCAGTAGCTGTCTCAGGTGCAGTAGCTGTCTCGGGTGCAGTAGCTGTCTCAGGTGCAGTAGCTGTCTCGGGTGCAGTAGCTGTCTCGGGTGAAGTAGCTGTCTCAGGTGCAGTAGCTGTCTCGGGTGCAGTAGCTGTCTCAGGTGCAGTAGCTGTCTTGGGTGTTGCTGCTGTTTCAGGTGGTGAGGATTGTTCAGTTGCTTTACATGTTATGGTTGTTTCAGGTGTTGTATCTCCATCAAGTGTTACAGCTGTTATAGATGCTGTAGCAGTCCCAGGAGTTGTTTCTGTTACATGTGACATCCCTGTCTCAGGTTTTGTATCGGTTACTGGTGTTGTCACTTTCTCAGGTGTTGTAGTTGTCTCAGGTTTTGTATCGGTTACTGGTGTTGTCACTTTCTCAGGTGTTGTAGTTGTCTCAGGTTTTGTATCGGTTATTGGTGTTGTCACTATCTCAGGTGTTGTAGTTGTCTCAGATGTTGTATCTTTTACTGGTGTTGTCACTTTCTCAGGTGTTGTAGTTGTCTCAGGTGTTGTATCGGTTATTGGTGTTGTCACTATCTCAGGTGTTGTAGTTGTCTCAGATGTTGTATCTGTTACTGGTGTTGTCACTTTCTCAGGTGTTGTAGTTGTCTCAGGTGTTGTATCTGTTACTGGTGTTGTCACTATCTCAGGTGTTGTAGTTGTCTCAGGTGTTGTGTCTTTTACTGGTGTTGTAACTATCTCAGGTGTTGTAGTTGTCTCAGGTGTTGTACCTGTTACTGGTGCTGTAACTATCTCAGGTGTTGTAGTTGTCTCAGGTGTTGTACCTGTTACTGGTGTTGTAACTATCTCAGGTGTTGTAGTTGTCTCAGGTGTTGTACCTGTTACTGGTGCTGTAACTATCTCAGGTGTTGTAGTTGTCTCAGGTGTTGTACCTGTTACTGGTGCTGTAACTATCTCAGGTGTTGTAGTTGTCTCAGGTGTTGTACCTGTTACTGGTGCTGTAACTATCTCAGGTGTTGTAGTTGTTTCAGGTGTTGTATCTGTTATGGAAGCTGTAACTGACTCAGGTGCCAGTCCAGGTGAAGCAGATGCTGTAGGTGAGAGAGCAGGTAGCTCAGCTAGGGAAACACATGATTAAAGCAAAGCCTTGTTCAGCTCCTGCAGCGATGCTCTGGGTCTTTCCAAAATACACAAACTGGATTTTCAGTTTTAGTCAGTTTTAAACCGTAAGTTTTTTCAGTTCGTCCTAAATACTAATATGACAATACTACTATCTTGATAAATATGTTGATAAACAGCATCAGTCAAGCAAAAATGTGCTCTGGGGTTAATAGCTTTTTAGTATGAGCCCTGGTGTTAGTATAGTGTAGTATGAGCTGTGGGGTTAGTATAGTGTAGTATGAGCTGTGGGGTTAGTAGAGTGTAGTATTAGCTGTAGGGTTAGTAGAGTGTAGTATGAGCTCTGGGGTTAGTAGAGTGTAGTATGAGCTGTAGGGTTAGTAGAGTGTAGTATGAGCTCTGGAGTTAGTATAGTGTAGTATGAGCTCTGGGGTCAGTAGAGTGTAGTATTAGCTGTAGGGTTAGTAGAGTGTAGTATTAGCTGTAGGGTTAGTAGAGTGTAGTATGAGCTGTGGGGTTAGTAGAGTGTAGTATGAGCTCTGGGGTTAGTAGAGTGTAGTATGAGCTCTGGGGTTAGTAGAGTGTAGTATGAGCTGTAGGGTTAGTAGAGTGTAGTATGAGCTCTGGAGTTAGTATAGTGTAGTATGAGCTCTGGGATTAGTATAGTGTAGTATGAGCTCTGGGGTTAGTGGAGGGTAGTATGAGCTGTAGGGTTAGTAGAGTGTAGTATGAGCTCTGGGGTCAGTAGAGTGTAGTATGAGCTGTAGGGTTAGTAGAGTGTAGTATGAGCTGTAGGGTTAGTAGAGTGTAGTATGAGCTCTGGAGTTAGTATAGTGTAGTATGAGCTCTGGGGTCAGTAGAGTGTAGTATGAGCTGTAGGGCTAGTAGAGTGTAGTATTAGCTGTAGGGTTAGTAGAGTGTAGTATGAGCTGTGGGGTTGGTAGAGTGTAGTATTAGCTGTAAGGTTAGTATATAGTGTAGTATGAGCTCTGGAGTTAGTATAGTGTAGTATTAGCTGTAGGGTTAGAAGTGTGTAGTATTAGCTGTAGGGTTAATATAGTGTAGTATGAGCTCTGGAGTTAGAATAGTGTAGTATTAGCTGTAGGGTTAGTAGAGTATAGTATGAGCTCTGGGGTTAGTAGAGTGTAATATGAGCTCTGGGATTAGTATAGTGTAGTATGAGTTGTAGGGTTAGTAGAGTGTAATATGAGCTCTGGGGTTAGTAGTGTGTAGTATGATCAAGACATAGTACTTACTTCTCATGTACATGAGCAGGTATGCACTTTGAGACCTGTGGAAAACAGCAATAGACACAGATTAAATGCACATAGATTATGTAATGAAGCATATTCCATGCTCAGTATTGTCATAATGTGTGTGACGACTCAGGTAGTGGGAAGAGCGAAGGTACCCCTGGCTGTCCCTCCCACAGCTGGGACCAGTAAGGCCTACAGCCAGAGCGCTGTCCCACCCACACCATTACCACTTACAGCCAGAGCGCTGTCCCACCCACACCATTACCACCTACAGCCAGGGCACTGTCTCACCCACACCATTACCACCTACAGCCAGAGCGCTGTCCCACCCACACCATTACCACCTACAGCCAGAGCGCTGTCCCACCCCCACCATTACCACCTACAGCCAGAGCGCTGTCCCACCCACACCATTACCACCTACAGCCAGAGCGCTGTCCCACCCACACCATTACCACCTACAGCCAGAGCGCTGTCCCACCCACACCATTACCACCTACAGCCAGAGCGCTGTCCCACCCACACCATTACCACCTACAGCCAGAGCGCTGTCCCACCCACACCATTACCACCTACAGCCAGAGCGCTGTCCCACCCACACCATTACCACCTACAGCCAGAGCGCTGTCCCACCCACACCATTACCACCTACAGCCAGAGCGCTGTCCCACCCACACCATTACCACCTACAGCCAGAGCGCTGTCCCACCCACACCATTACCACCTACAGCCAGAGCGCTGTCCCACCCACACCATTACCACCTACAGCCAGAGCGCTGTCCCACCCACACCATTACCACCTACAGCCAGAGCGCTGTCCCACCCACACCATTACCACCTACAGCCAGAGCGCTGTCCCACCCACACCATTACCACCTACAGCCAGAGCGCTATCCCACCCACACCATTAAGACCTACTGCCAGAGCGCTGTCCCACCCACACCATTACCACCTAGAGCCAGAGCGCTGTCCCACCCACACCATTACCACCTACAGCCAGAGCGCTGTCCCACCCACACCATTACCACCTACAGCCAGAGCGCTGTCCCACCCACACCATTACCACCTACAGCCAGAGCGCTGTCCCACCCACACCATTACCACCTACAGCCAGAGCGCTGTCCCACCCACACCATTACCACCTACAGCCAGGGCACTGTCCCACCCACACCATTACCACCTAGAGCCAGGGCACTGTCCCACCCACACCATTACCACCTACAGCCAGAGCACTGTCCCACCCACACCATTACCACCTACAGCCAGAGCGCTGTCCCACCCACACCATTACCACCTACAGCCAGAGCGCTGTCCCACCCACACCATTACCACCTACTGCAAGAGCGCTGTCCCGACCACAGCATTACCACCTACAGCCAGAGCGCTGTCCCACCCACACCATTACCACCTACAGCCAGAGCGCTGTCCCACCCACACCATTACCACCTACTGCAAGAGCGCTGTCCCACCCACACCATTACCACCTACAGCCAGAGCGCTGTCCCACCCACACCATTACCACCTACAGCCAGAGCGCTGTCCCACCCACACCATTACCACCTACAGCCAGAGCGCTGTCCCACCCACACCATTACCACCTACAGCCAGAGCGCTGTCCCACCCACACCATTACCACCTACAGCCAGAGCGCTGTCCCACCCACACCATTACCACCTACAGCCAGAGCGCTGTCCCACCCACACCATTACCACCTACAGCCAGAGCGCTGTCCCACCCACACCATTACCACCTACAGCCAGAGCGCTGGCCCACCCACACCATTACCACCTACAGCCAGAGCGCTGTCCCACCCACACCATTACCACCTACAGCCAGAGCGCTGTCCCACCCACACCATTACCACCTACAGCCAGAGCGCTGTCCCACCCACACCATTACCACCTACAGCCAGAGCGCTGTCCCACCCACACCATTACCACCTAGAGCCAGGGCACTGTCCCACCCACACCATTACCACCTACAGCCAGAGCGCTGTCCCACCCACACCATTACCACCTACAGCCAGAGCGCTGTCCCACCCACACCATTACCACCTACAGCCAGAGCGCTGTCCCACCCACACCATTACCACCTACAGCCAGAGCGCTGTCCCACCCACACCATTACCACCTACAGCCAGAGCGCTGTCCCACCCACACCATTACCACCTACAGCCAGAGCGCTGTCCCACCCACACCATTACCACCTACAGCCAGAGCGCTGTCCCACCCACACAATTACCACCTACAGCCAGAGCGCTGTCCCACCCACACCATTACCACCTACAGCCAGAGCGCTGTCCCACCCACACCATTACCACCCACAGCCAGGGGATGTATTCTTTAATCCAGCATTCAATTTTTATAACAGCTCAAAAGAGCAGAATACTCTGGGTGGAAAGAGGTCAAAGGAGAAGATGTACCGTGTCTGTAGGTCCTGAGGGTTGAGCTGCAGGGAAAGAGGAGGCAGTGTTAAAAAGTACCATTACCTGCACAAAGACTGGATCAATCATGTGAGAAAGTGTGTGTAATATCACACAGGTGAGAGAGTGTGTGTAGTATCACAAAGGTGAGAGAGTGTGTGTAATATCACACAGGTGAGAGAGTGTGTGTAATATCACACAGGTGAGAGAATGTGTGTAATATCACACAGGTGAGAGAGTGTGTGTAATATCACACAGTTGAGAGAGTGTGTGTAATATCACACAGGTGGGAAGAATTGTGTAATATCAAACAGGTGAGAGAAAGTGTGTAATATCACACAGATGAGAGAAAGTGTGTAATATGACACAGGTGAGAGAAAGTGTGTAATATCACACAGGTGAGAGAAAGTGTGTAATATCACACAGGTGAGAGAAAGTGTGTAATATCACACAGGTGAGACAGTGTGTGTAATATCACACAGGTGAGACAGTGTGTGTAATATCACACAGGTGAGAGAAAGTGTGTAATATCACACAGGTGAGAGAAAGTGTGTAATATCACACAGATGAGAGAAAGTGTGTAAAATCACACAGGCGAGAGAAAGTGTGTAATATCACACAGGTGAGACAGTGTGTGTAATATCACACAGGTGAGAGAGTGTGTGTAATATCACACAGGTGAGAGAAAGTGTGTAATATCACACAGGTGAGAGAAAGTGTGTAAAATCACACAGGCGAGAGAAAGTGTGTAATATCACACAGGTGAGAGAAAGTGTGTAATATCACACAGGTGAGAGAAAGTGTGTAATATCACAAAGGTGAGAGAGTGTGTGTAATATCACACAGGTGAGAGAAAGTGTGTAAACTCACACAGGCGAGAGAAAGTGTGTAATATCACACAGATGAGAGAAAGTGTGTAATATCACACAGGTGAGAGAGTGTGTGTAATATCACACAGGTGAGAGAAAGTGTGTAATATCACACAGGTGAGAGAAAGTGTGTAATATCACACAGGTGAGAGAAAGTGTGTAATATCACACAGGTGAGAGAAAGTGTTTAATATCACACAGGTGAGACAAATTGTGGTATATCACACAGGGAAGCAAAAGTAGAGAGGAGAGCCTCACCTGTTTCACAAAAGCATCGTCAAAAAGATAGAATCTCTGGTTCTCATGTGATTTGATACAGGCATTGTAGTGACCCCCTCTGAAGGTTCCTCTGTGGTCAGCAACAGCGAAGAGCTCGTATGTGTGTCTCTGTGTAAGGAGGTACAGTACAGAGTGGAGGTTATATGTGTGTCTCTGTATGAGGAGGTGCAGAGTGTGGAGGTTATGTGTGTGTGTGGTTCAGGTATGTGATTAGCAGGTGTGTGTGGTACAGGTGTGTGGAACAGGTGTGTGAGGTTCAGGTGTGTGGTACAGGTGTGTGCAGTTCTGGTGTGTGAGGTTCAGATGAGTGGTACAGGTGTTTGGTACAGGTGTGTGGTACAGTTGTGTGAGGTTCAGGTGTGTGGTACAGGTGTGTGAGGTTCAGATGAGTGGTACAGGTGTGTGAGGATCAGATGAGTGGTACAGGTGTGTGAGGTTCAGATGAGTGGTACAGGTGTGTGAGGATCAGATGAGTGGTACAGGTGTGTGAGGATCAGATGAGTGGTACAGGTGTGTGAGGTTCAGATGAGTGGTACAGGTGTGTGAGGTTCAGGTATGTGATAAAGATGTGTGCAGTTCAGGTGTGTGGTACAGGTGTGTGTGTTAGGGGTTAATCTCATGCTTGCTGGAGATATATCCACTGTGGGGTATATCCAGAGTGTGTGTTTTCACTGTTGGTTATTGTTTGCATGTTACATGGAGGAGTTGATGGGTCCTTGTGTTATTGCTGACATTTACCTCTAGCTCCAGTGTGAGAGGAATGTTCACAGGGCAGTCGTTCTTCACATAACACATCCAGGAGAAGTCAAATTCAAACCTCTTCAGCTGCACAGTTAGAACCTGGGGGTACTGTTCCATTTCACACCTCTGAGAGAGCAGACAGGCTGTGATAAACTCACCCACCACCAGAGGGAGAGATGACATTCTATGAGTTACACCAGGCACTGGGAGAGAGAGCATGACAGCCAATAGAGGTGGCAGAGAGACAGTTTGAAAGCCAAGAAGAGTGCAGGAAATCTTACAGTTTCTGTGTCTGTCTTCTGCTCACAGCAGTCACAGTACATCTGGTTGTGTCCATCTAAGACAGAGGGGCAGAAGAAAGCCTTCCAGCTGTCCGCCTGAAACACAGTGTCACTTTATCACCTCTATTCAGCTTCACTATCAGGGGCTTTCAAATTATATCCTGAATTAAAACTTCTTTTTCTTTTGTAAATTTGAATCTGAAATTTCCCCTCTTCAGTCAGCACTCTGTCACAGATATAAGATTTTGCTTCATGGCTGAGAGGCTCTGGGGATTCCCATCATTTCTGCTGCACAGCAAATACTCCAGCAATGCGAGCACGCTGAGTCAGCAATGCAATCACGCTGAGTCAGCAATGCGATCACGCTGAGTCACACAATGCGCGTTAAGTGCACTTAGTCTCCTCGAGGGTACATGCAATTAAAGCAACCAACACTTTAGCCTCTATTGCTATTGTATCCATAGAACATATAAAGTATTACATACTGAGATAAAATGATGCCGTTATGTTAAGCTTGTTTTGATTGAGGTGCACACGCTCAGTCTCTTTCTGCGGTTAGCTGCGATTACTCTCAGTTTAAGGACTATAGTGCTTTGCAGGTACTGGGTATCTGATTCTGCACATGGCCTCTAATGTGTGGATGGTTGCTATGGTTACTCACCACGCTGCAGTCGCTGTGAATGGAGAGCGGGAGGACTGTGAAGGGACACACTTCTGAGCTGGTGGCATGGCCTCCGCTCAAACACACAGTGCTGTTTCTCACACTCCCCCGGAACACCTGCACACAAACACCAGTATCACACCTTGAACACCTGCACACAAACACAGATATTACACCTTGAACACCCGCACACAAACACAGATATTACACCCTGAACACCCGCACACAAACACCAGTATCACACCTTGAACACCCGCACACAAAAACAGATATTACACCCTGAACACCCGCACACAAACACCGGTATCACACCCTGAACACCCGCACACAAACACAGATATCACACCCTGAACACCCGCACACAAACACAGATATCACACCCTGAACACCCGCACACAAACACCAGTATCACACCCTGAACACCCGCACACAAACACAGATATTACACCCTGAACACCTGCACACAAACACAGATATTACACCCTGAACACCCGCACACAAACACAGATATTACACCCTGAACACCCGCACACAAACACCAGTATCACACCCTGAACACCTGCACACAAACACAGATATTACACCCTGAACACCTGCACACAAACACAGATATTACACCCTGAACACCCGCACACAAACACAGATATTACACCCTGAACACCCGCACACAAACACAGATATTACACCCTGAACACCCGCACACAAACACCAGTATCACACCCTGAACACCTGCACACAAACACAGATATTACACCCTGAACACCCGCACACAAACACAGATATTACACCCTGAACACCCACACACAAACACAGATATTACACCCTGAACACCCACACACAAACACAGATATTACACCCTGAACACCTGCACACAAACACAGATATTACACCCTGAACACCCGCACACAAACACAGATATTACACCCTGACCACCTGCACACAAACACCAGTATCACACCCTGAACACCCACACACAAACACCAGTATCACACCCTGAACACCTGCACACAAACACAGATATCACACCCTGAACACCTGCACACAAACACAGATATTACACCCTGAACACCCGCACACAAACACAGATATTACACCCTGAACACCTGCACACAAACACAGATATTACACCCTGAACACCCGCACACAAACACCAGTATCACACCTTGAACACCTGCACACAAACACAGATATTACACCCTGAACACCCGCACACAAACACCAGTATCACACCCTGAACACCCGCACACAAACACAGATATTACACCCTGAACACCCGCACACAAACACCAGTATCACACCCTGAACACCTGCACACAAACACCAGTATCACACCCTGAACACCCGCACATAAACACAGACATTACACCCTGAACACCCGCACACAAACACAGATATCACACCCTGAACACCCGCACACAAACACCAGTATCACACCCTGAACACCTGCACACAAACACCAGTATCACACCCTGAACACCTGCACACAAACACCAGTATCACACCCTGAACACCCGCACATAAACACAGACATTACACCCTGAACACCCGCACACAAACACCAGTATCACACCCTGAACACCTGCACACAAACACAGATATTACACCCTGAACACCTGCACACAAACACCAGTATCACACCCTGAACACCCGCACACAAACACAGATATTACACCCTGAACACCCACACACAAACACAATTTGAAGTTAGAATGAAACAGGCTGCTATGAGAGAATGATTGTCTGAATTACAAGGATTGCATTAGAACATGATTTTTGTGCTGGCTGACTAAGAGTCAATGTGTTCTTGATCACAGGGCTTTCAGCACTCAAATGTATTCAAGTGTATACCTGTGCTGAGGCTGTTTAAGGTGTGTTACCTGGGACAGGTGAGAGCTGAGGCTGTTTAAGGTGTGTTACCTGGGACAGGTGAGAGCTGAGGCTGTTTAAGGTGTGTTACCCGGGACAGGTGAGAACTGAGGCTGTTTAAGGTGTGTTACCTGGGACAGGTGAGAGCTGAGGCTGTTTAAGGTGTGTTACCTGGGACAGGTGAGAGCTGAGGCTGTTTAAGGTGTGTTACCTGGGACAGGTGAGAGCTAAGGCTGTTTAAGGTGTGTTACCTGGGACAGGTGAGAGCTGAGGCTGTTTAAAATTTTCTGGAGGCATTCTGCTGCATCCTGTTGTTGAAAGACTGTAAAAACTCATTTCAGTTTTTTCACATTAATTTAAACACTATGTTTCACAATCATGAAGATTTTAATTAATAAGAAAATATCATGTGAATTCTTTGAGTCCCAAACGGTCCTTCATACTGAACGTATCCAGTGTCCCTAGGTTAAAGTTGATCAGGGTGTATGTCAAAATGAGCTCTTCCTTGAAAACAACATTTAAAGTGGATGGTGATTGTGGGGTGCCCTGCAGAGCCTGTCACTCACCGTTCTGGATGCCCAGTGAGTTTACAAGCCCCCATGTGCTGGCCTCGCCTCCCGTTTTCAGACTGCCAAACAGAGTCTTCAGCTGGAGCTCAACCCCACCCCCTACACTCCCAGTCCTGCAGGGGGACACAGTATGAGTGTTTGGGTGATTCTGAGTGATTTTCACACATGAGAGCCCACTGCACACCTGGCAAGTTCCATGGCTCTTCTGATGGGTGAAATATTTTCCATGTTTTTTTCACCATTCAAGAAAGCAGTGGAGGAGAAGCATGTGCTTACCTGAGCAGGTAACTGTGTAATAAACCATGCAATTGATCCAAGTGCTGAGTGACTATGAAAACCAGGACTGCACAACTGCTCTGCAGCTTCCAGTACCCCCCCCCCCCCTCCCCACACACCCCACCCAGGCAGGGTTCTGTTCAGCAACGGTTTGAGGTCTGACTGATCTCTGGTCTCATGCTATAGGTGCAATTTTAGTTTTGTCTGATGTTTCCGGTGAGTAATACTGGCATCTGTTGAAATTTGGCAATTTGATGATTTGATAAAAGCAATAAATAATGTTCCATACCTCTCCACCGCTTCTGGGAATCCTTTGGTCATGTACAGCATGTGCAGGACAGTGTTCAGGTAGCAGGTGGCCCCCAGGTTAGGGAGGCCTCTATAGCCTGATTTCAGACATATAAGGGGGAGGATCAGTGTGCACACAGAAGATCCCCTCCAGAGATGCACCTGAGAGGAGGGACAGGCTCTGCACAGCTCTGCACAGTTTATACTCACACATGCCTGGATCATATCCTAGAGTAATGCCTCTACACAGCCCTGTGCAGTTAATACTCACACATGCCTGGATCATATCCTAGAGTAATGCCTCTACACAGCCCTGTGCAGTTAATATAATACTCACACATGCCTGGATCATATCCTAGAGTAATGCCTCTACACAGACCTGTGCAGTTAATATAATACTCACACATGCCTGGATCATATCCTAGAGTAATGCTGTTCTTTTCAACAACATCCTCTGGGATCTTCTGCTCTGCAAGCGCTCCAGCAGACCCCTTGGGGTCAGGAGCTTGCTCAGGTGTAACCCCCAAACTAAAACCTGCGGGAGCACATGGAAGGACTATAGCAGTTACTCTATTATAATAATTACCCAAACCCACTCAGTTCACTGAAAATCAAAAGCTTATGAGTTAAAAATGGTTTTCTGTCAAACTAATCTGTAAAAAACTTGGATAATATTCTATGACCTGGTTGCATTTGGAAAATATTGGGGAAGGTAATGTTATTTGAGCATGTTAGGGAATGGAGAGCTAAAAACAATAAATTAATATACACATACATACATAAATACATAAATAAATAATACTTTTAATACTTGTGCTGACAACTGCAATTGCAATTGTACATTTTAAATGGAAGCAGGTCTACAGGCAGAGTCTGAGCTATGACCGTCTATAAAAACATTATCCTGAGAGTTGAGAGCAGGGCTGTGTGCGCGCCATGCGCGTTCCCAAGAACACAACCTTGCGCACGAGCCCCATAGCACGAACAAATGATTTCTTAAAAGTTATAACAGAGAATAACAAAAGAACAAAAGTATTTCTTAAGTAATACTCGTAGACAAAAACATCTCGCTAGTTTCCTTACGTCAGTTGTACTAGTTTTAATCTGGACAGAACAGCGAGGGACGGTCATCTCACCCCTAAAATTCAATTTCATTTAAAATGTATAAAACCTTATTATTCATGCAAGTTACGTCACCATTTTTGGCTTCTTTCCTCAGTTAAAATGCGTGTACAATTACATATGAAAACTATGCATAAGCCGTTTAAACATCAAAATCAATGGAACATGAACATAGATTAAATGTCGTTTTTAGTTGTTGTAGAAGCGATGAAAAATGAATAGTCTTATTGTCCGTAGTCCTACTGGAAGTTGTTTGAATAAACCATTACATAGATACCATGCATTATTTAAATCATAATGCAGTAAAGATGTGATTTCACCTGGATCGGCGTGGTGACAGAGATCGCCCATTGCTGGCGCACAGCGGTCCCGGGGGCTTCTGTATTTTGGACCCAGGAGCGAATGATACACAGATTAGTATCTTTTGATTATCAGGAGAACGGCCTTTTACTTTCGCTTTTCTTCTTCCTTGTTCGCTGTTCTTCCGACATATATTGTACGATTGAGTTGTATTTATCTGGTAAAAGCAAGATACACTATTACCCGAGCAAGATTAGTCGTGGAATTTTCGGTTTCCTTTTGTAATTCAACTAGTGGAATATAATTTCGCTTAAAACTGTTTGTTGTAATGTAAAATACACTCAACTTTCTTAGCTTTGATAACTGATATAACAGAACGAGTGCGTGAGAATGTGTGTATTTGAACGTATGTGTAATAAATGAAAGTCAAACACAGAATGGCTTGTGAGGTTTTCCCTGCAGGTGCTGAGCGGTTATGACTCGCTTTTCCATGGGACTGCGCTCCATCTGCTCTGGAGAGCGGACCAAGGCAGCGAATTGTTTCATGCAAAAGTTAATAACAAGATAAATACGACACAGGGATAGAAATTACTCATTGATTTTATTGGTTGAATAATTAGTGTAATCAGTCTATTCGCTGACCGCTCAGAGGCGGATAGATAGATAATAGTTCATCATTATTGCTCATAAAACAAGCGACACAAGCAAAAAACAACACTAACATTTTGCAGCACAAGCATTTTTACAGCGGATGCATGTTAAAGTGCAAATAACTCTCAGAAGATATATTTTATTGCTTGTTATACAGCAGCCTTGTATTTACAACGGCAATTTAAATTCCTAGCTCAGAAACACGCCCCACTTACCAGCCCAGTTACTACGGCTCACTGCTGCCCCCAAATGGCAGAGCAAAGAATAATGCTTTCCCCTCGTACCCTTTTTACAAGACAAGAGAAATGATTTTGTATGGTATTGATAAGTCAGTTTAACCATTAGTATCAATTGTTGAATCATTGCATATGACTTGAATGCATTTTAAATGTAAGTGGCTCTTTCTGAGGTATACTTGTCCTTGTAATCAGAAGTACTTCCTGTGGGCAGTAGCTGCCATTTCAGCCGTCCAGGTGTAGCATGGGCTGGCTCAGGCATCAGATGCACAGATAGTGCGTAACCAAGGTCACAAACATGATTACTTTTATTATTAATGTTAACAAATCAATAGCCATATGCTGTATATACATGGCTTACAAATGATGAAAAACTTTGGGGGGCAGTTCTGTGGTGTCTGTCTGGGGTGGGGGGCAGTTCTGCGGCATCTGTCGGGGGGGGCTCAGTCCTGTTGCCCCCCTGGCAGCCTCAGCACCATCTGAATGACAGATTTATCCTGGATACTGTACTCAGACAGCTTGCTTGAGTCCTCCAGCTGCTTGGTGGTGAAGATCAGCCGAATACTCTCCAGGTTATCACCTGGATAAGCACAGACACACAGCAGAGAGAGGGTTAGGGTTATCACCTGGATAAGCACAGACACACAGCAGAGAGAGGGTTAGGGTTATCACCTGGATAAGCACAGACACACAGCAGAGAGAGGGTTAGGGTTATCACCTGGATAAGCACAGACACACAGCAGAGAGAGGGTTAGGGTTATCACCTGGATAAGCACAGACACACAGCAGAGAGAGGGGGGAAGAGTAAGAGAGCAGGTGCATGTAATTTTATTTTTTTAATGAAGATATTTTTAGGGTTTTTACATCATAAAAATCCATAAAAAAGGAAGCATATCAACAATGACATAACAAAAAAAACCAGACAATTACCATAATCATATCATAATCCCAACACATTCAACATTAAATTATTTCAAACTGGCAGCGACTGCCGGCTATCAGAGTAAATGGTGAGGAGGCAGATTTATCTGGTTGTCCTGCCCGGCCCCTGCAGGCCCTGTGTGTGACACACCCTGCCCCCAATGCCTGAGGCGGCTGCAGATTTATTGGAAATCATTCAAAGAATAAAAACCCTACAGCTCTCCAGTAATAAAGTTAAACCTGCAGACTCCGCGGCCCTCCAGGGCTGGAGCTGTGGGGCTCTGCAGGGGGCAAAAGCTGCCCATTCCTACCTGAGTTCCCTGGCAGCTTCTCTGCGATTTTCTGCTTGAGCTGCAGGACAGTCATGGAGCCCATCTCACTCTCTGAGTGTCCCAGATCAACAGTCATCTTCTCTCCTTTCAGACCGTTCACAATCACCTGGTAGAGCTTTCCCATCCTGCGTGGGGCTGCTGGTCCCTGTGCTGGTGTACGCCTGTGTGTGAGAGAGCCTGATGGTGCCTGTGGTTGTGCAGTCTACACTTCAGATACTTTCACTTTCTCCTTTGGTGGGTGTGCTCTGTCAGTAAAACTTACTTCCTGCATTACATGAAGGAAGGGCATTTCTCAGAAAGAAACCTTAAACAGTTCAATTTTGATTTGGTATAAAAGTACTCATTCAATAAAAACCTTTTATGTCCAGAGGCGATGTATCTCACACAAGGGAGAAACTGAGCTAGACTGGGTAACACCATGATTACACAGCACAGTGCTACTCCACCTATTCACAGCACAGTGCTACTCCACCTGTTCACTGCCCCCAGAGAATGTTTGTGTGACACTCCTGTTTTTTGCCTGCTCTCGCCCAGCGCTGAGCTCTGCTGGGCTGCCTGCTCTCGCCCAGCGCTGAGCTCTGCTGGGCTGCCTGCTCTCGCCCAGCGCTGAGCTCTGCTGGGCTGCCTGCTCTCCCCCAGCGCTGAGCTCTGCTGGGCTGCCTGCTCTCCCCCAGCGCTGAGCTCTGCTGGGCTGCCTGCTCTCCCCCAGCGCTGAGCTCTGCTGGGCTGCCTGCTCTTTCTGAAGTCGTGCAGCGGGAGCTGGGTGTGTGATCTCAGGAAACCTGCACATATGGACCATGTGATATTCTGACTGACTCTCTGCATCTGGAACAACTAATATGGTGTCTCAGTTTGGGACAGGAGAAAAGAGCAGGCAGGCCACGGTGATTGATTGAGGCTGTCTTTAGCTTTGTCTTAGTGTTAAAACCCTGCAGGGGTGAGAGATGTGCAAGTCCTGGTCCAGCAGGTTATCTCTGCCTGTGTGAGTCAGTGCCCCAGCAGTCTGGCTTTGCTCTGGAAACCCCCTGGAAGCACAGCAAAAACACAGCATCACCTTCGCTCATACAGTTTCACTTGTGTTTATCCATTGCTTTTTATCCCTATACTTCCCCGCATGGGATTGTGTTGCTTTTGTACTCTTGTGCAGGACGATTCGCCTGATCTGCTGTGTAAATGGGTAATGTGTAGGAATGCCAGAGCAGTGTGCCACCCTGCATGCCAGCAGTTATGCTCATTTATACGCCAGTAGATTAACAGTTCAGCAGTAATTCTTTGGTTATTCATTTCTGGTCCAGCATTGCAATATACCCAACTAGCAGGAAGTGACAACAAGTTCACCCAACTATCAGTCAATAACACCTCAGCTTGGTGCTGTTGCTAAGCAAATTCACTTTTCACAGGTTGTGTGAGCTAATCAGAATCCACCAATGTGATACTTTACCTCCTCCTCCAGCGCTGTCCTTTAACTCTGAAGCCTGATCTCAGTCTGCAACCCCTGATGTCATGTCATATTAATCCAACATTGCATCTGACACATTTAAACTTTTATAAAGGTATTACGACTCTATTAAAACAGGATCTTCAGTCTAGAGTTGTTGCACAAATGACTTTTTTTTAAAGTTTAAGCTATACAATGTTCAGCGATTCTCTGTCGTATTGTTGCACCTGTTGAAAAACACAGAGAGCCACTCAGGTCATGTCTGTATTCCATGAGAATACAATACCCGCTCTTGGACCAGTTTTTGGTTTATGAAAACATGTTGGTTTCGGGGAAATGTTTATTTTTATGACATGTCTTGTGACTTCTTGTAAACACTGGCCATAAAGAGAAACTGAATTCCACAGCGGAAAACCTCGCCCGAAGAAGGAAATGTGTGTGTGCGCACTGCGCTGGTCGCGCGCTTCGCGCAGCCTGTTGCTGAAAGCTCTGCGCGGCGTCAGAGCGAGCAGAGAGGAGCGACAGCATGACGACTCAACGGCAGGAGCAGGACAAGCGGTACGACCCCGCGGACAGCACCCTCAAATTTGTGACCAGGCAAGACGACATCAGTAAGTTCACTCACTGTGCTGCAGAAATGAACTATTCGAGCATTAAGCTGTTTAGCCCACAGAGACAACTGGGGAGCCAGGGCGCGAGGCGCAGTAGCGGAATATTTTTAGCTGTTGTTTGCATTATTTCTAAAGGTAATAGCATGGATCATTGAAGTGCAACATGTATATCCCCAAACGAACAAAGACTACGTTGTGCCTGGATAATGAAATCTTTAGATGTAATAGCCAAATGCCAAATCAATGTGCAGTTATTATTAAATGGTCGATAGAATGCCTTGCCAAGGTGAATGAGGAAGTCGGTAAAAGTGCATTTGAGCACTCTACCCGCGCTAAGCTGTTGATCTCAGTGAACTGAAATACATTTAAATGCATAAAATATTTATGACTGATTATTTTTTTAAAAAACAACCTTATACAAATAAGTCACCATTGAGAATGCTTTATTCATTATGAATATTTGCGCTACCTGGTGACGTGTGATGGCAGTACCACAGTTTTACCAATAGATGGCAACAATTCACCAGAAAGGGAATCACTTCAAAGGTGATTTGTGTGCGCTCATTTCCAGCGCTGGATGACGACCCGGACACGCTTAGGGCAGAGATGTCCTGCGGTCACGCTGTAACTCCACAGTCACTGACGGCATGGTGCCGAAGTCTGCTTGATCAGGTACAACAGCTGTGTGTGAGTGCTTATGTGTATATATAAATGGGTTCATTGGTGCCAGGTTCTGTGGTTTCTTCCTGTTTGTCAGGGAGTTTTTCCTTGCCACTGTTGTCTTGGCTTGCTCTGAGTGGGTTTCAGGCCAGGGATCAATTTAAAGCTGCTTTGTTGTGACATCTTGTTGTAAAAAGCACTATACAAATGAATTTGAACTGAATTGAATTTAATTGTTTGGTTAATTACCATTTAATTACCATTGAGTTAATTGCTGTGGCTGTGGGGTTAACTGGTGTTGGGTTAATTACTGAGGTTGTGGAGTTAATTGGAATTGGGTTAATTGCTGTGGTTGTGGGGTTAATTGACTTTGAGTTAATACCTGTAGTTGTAGGTTTAATTGGCTTTGGGTTAATAGCCGTGGTTGTGGGGTTAATTGACTTTGGGTTAATACCTGTAGTTGTAGGTTATTTGGCTTTGGGTTAATAGCTGTGGTTGTGGGGTTAATTGACTTTGGGTTAATACCTGTAGTTGTAGGTTATTTGGCTTTGGGTTAATAGCTGTGGTTGTGGGGTTATTTGGCTTTGGGTTAATAGCTGTGGTTGTGGGGTTAATTGACTTTGGGTTAATACCTGTAGTTGTAGGTTTATTTGGCTTTGGGTTAATAGCTGTGGTTTTGGGGTTAATTGACTTTGGGTTAATACCTGTAGTTGTAGGTTTATTTGGCTTTGGGTTAATAGCTGTGGCTGTGGGGATGATTGGAATTGGCATAATAGCTGTGGGCATGCCTGTGTTAGGGGCAGTATGTGTTCCGGTGCCCAGCGCTGAAGGACGGCACAGTGCAGAAGTGTGAAGCACAGTGGTCCTATCAGGAGGTGCGGAAGCTAGCTGTGCTCACCGCCGCCGAGCAGCAGCACTTTGAGGAGACCATGGCAGCACTGGCAGCGGCAGAATACTGTGAATTCAAGAGCGTGAGTTTACTTGTGTGTGCTTCACTGGGCTTTACTTTATAACTCTGCCTGCTTCACTGGGCTTCACTTTATAACTCTGCCTGCTTCACTGGGCTTCACTTTATAACTCTGCCTGCTTCACTTTATAACTCTGCCTGCTTCACTGGGCTTCACTTTATAACTCTGCCTGCTTCACTTTATAACTCTGCCTGCTTCACTGGGCTTCACTTTATAACTCTGCCTGCTTCACTGTGCTTCACTTTATAACTCTGCCTGCTTCACTGGGCTTCACTTTATAACTCTGCCTGCTTCACTGTGCTTCACTTTATAACTCTGCCTGCTTCACTGGGCTTCACTTTATAACTCTGCCTGCTTCACTGGGCTTCACTTTATAACTCTGCCTGCTTCACTGGGCTTCACTTTATAACTCTGCCTGCTTCACTGGGCTTCACTTTATAACTCTGCCTGCTTCACTGGGCTTTACTTTATAACTCTGCCTGCTTCACTGGGCTTCACTTTATAACTCTGCCTGCTTCACTGGGCTTCACTTTATAACTCTGCCTGCTTCACTGGGCTTCACTTTATAACTCTGCCTGCTTCACTGGGCTTCACTTTATAACTCTGCCTGCTTCAGTGCACTTTACTTTATAACTCTGCCTGCTTCACTGGGCTTCACTTTATAACTCTGCCTGCTTCAGTGCACTTTACTTTATAACTCTGCCTGCTTCACTGTGCTTCACTTTATAACTCTGCCTGCTTCACTGTGCTTCACTTTATAACTCTGCCTGCTTCACTGGGCTTCACTTTATAACTCTGCCTGCTTCACTGGGCTTTACTTTATAACTCTGCCTGCTTCACTGGGCTTCACTTTATAACTCTGCCTGCTTCACTGTGCTTCACTTTATAACTCTGCCTGCTTCACTGGGCTTCACTTTATAACTCTGCCTGCTTCACTGGGCTTCACTTTATAACTCTGCCTGCTTCACTGTGCTTCACTTTATAACTCTGCCTGCTTCACTGGGCTTCACTTTATAACTCTGCCTGCTTCACTGGGCTTCACTTTATAACTCTGCCTGCTTCACTGCTTCACTTTATAACTCTGCCTGCTTCACTGGGCTTCACTTTATAACTCTGCCTGCTTCACTGGGCTTCACTTTATAACTCTGCCTGCTTCACTGGGCTTCACTTTATAACTCTGCCTGCTTCACTGGGCTTCACTTTATAACTCTGCCTGCTTCACTGGGCTTCACTTTATAACTCTGCCTGCTTCACTGGGCTTCACTTTATAACTCTGCCTGCTTCAGTGCACTTTACTTTATAACTCTGCCTGCTTCACTGGGCTTCACTTTATAACTCTGCCTGCTTCACTGTGCTTCACTTTATAACTCTGCCTACTTCACTGGGCTTCACTTTATAACTCTGCCTGCTTCACTGGGCTTTACTTTATAACTCTGCCTGCTTCACTGGGCTTTACTTTATAACTCTGCCTGCTTCACTGTGCTTCACTTTATAACTCTGCCTGCTTCACTGGGCTTCACTTTATAACTCTGCCTGCTTCACTGGGCTTCACTTTATAACTCTGCCTGCTTCACTGGGCTTCACTTTATAACTCTGCCTGCTTCACTGGGCTTCACTTTATAACTCTGCCTGCTTCACTGGGCTTCACTTTATAACTCTGCCTGCTTCACTTTATAACTCTGCCTGCTTCACTGGGCTTCACTTTATAACTCTGCCTGCTTCACTGGGCTTCACTTTATAACTCTGCCTGCTTCACTGTGCTTCACTTTATAACTCTGCCTGCTTCACTGGGCTTTACTTTATAACTCTGCCTGCTTCACTGTGCTTCACTTTATAACTCTGCCTGCTTCACTGGGCTTCACTTTATAACTCTGCCTGCTTCACTGGGCTTCACTTTATAACTCTGCCTGCTTCACTGGGCTTCACTTTATAACTCTGCCTGCTTCACTGGGCTTCACTTTATAACTCTGCCTGCTTCACTGTGCTTCACTTTATAACTCTGCCTGCTTCACTTTATAACTCTGCCTGCTTCACTGTGCTTCACTTTATAACTCTGCCTGCTTCACTGGGCTTCACTTTATAACTCTGCCTGCTTCACTGGGCTTCACTTTATAACTCTGCCTGCTTCACTTTATAACTCTGCCTGCTTCACTGTGCTTCACTTTATAACTCTGCCTGCTTCACTTTATAACTCTGCCTGCTTCACTGTGCTTCACTTTATAACTCTGCCTGCTTCACTGTGCTTCACTTTATAACTCTGCCTGCTTCACTTTATAACTCTGTCTGCTTCACTGGGCTTCACTTTATAACTCTGCCTGCTTCACTGGGCTTCACTTTATAACTCTGCCTGCTTCACTGGGCTTCACTTTATAACTCTGCCTGCTTCACTGTGCTTCACTTTATAACTCTGCCTGCTTCACTGTGCTTCACTTTATAACTCTGCCTGCTTCACTGGGCTTCACTTTATAACTCTGCCTGCTTCACTGTGCTTCACTTTATAACTCTGCCTGCTTCACTGGGCTTCACTTTATAACTCTGCCTGCTTCACTGTGCTTCACTTTTTAACTCTGCCTGCTTCACTGTGCTTCACTTTATAACTCTGCCTGCTTCACTTTATAACTCTGCCTGCTTCACTTTATAACTCTGCCTGCTTCACTGGGCTTTACTTTATAACTCTGCCTGCTTCACTGGGCTTCACTTTATAACTCTGCCTGCTTCACTTTATAACTCTGTCTGCTTCACTGGGCTTCACTTTATAACTCTGCCTGCTTCACTGGGCTTCACTTTATAACTCTGCCTGCTTCACTGGGCTTCACTTTATAACTCTGCCTGCTTCACTGGGCTTCACTTTATAACTCTGCCTGCTTCACTGTGCTTCACTTTATAACTCTGCCTGCTTCACTGGGCTTCACTTTATAACTCTGCCTGCTTCACTGTGCTTCACTTTATAACTCTGCCTGCTTCACTGGGCTTCACTTTATAACTCTGCCTGCTTCACTGTGCTTCACTTTATAACTCTGCCTGCTTCACTGGGCTTCACTTTATAACTCTGCCTGCTTCACTGTGCTTCACTTTATAACTCTGCCTGCTTCACTGGGCTTCACTTTATAACTCTGCCTGCTTCACTGTGCTTCACTTTATAACTCTGCCTGCTTCACTGGGCTTCACTTTATAACTCTGCCTGCTTCACTGTGCTTCACTTTTTAACTCTGCCTGCTTCACTGTGCTTCACTTTATAACTCTGCCTGCTTCACTTTATAACTCTGCCTGCTTCACTGGGCTTCACTTTATAACTCTGCCTGCTTCACTGGGCTTCACTTTATAACTCTGCCTGCTTCACTGGGCTTCACTTTATAACTCTGCCTGCTTCACTTTATAACTCTGCCTGCTTCACTGTGCTTCACTTTATAACTCTGCCTGCTTCACTGGGCTTCACTTTATAACTCTGCCTGCTTCACTGTGCTTCACTTTATAACTCTGCCTGCTTCACTTTATAACTCTGCCTGCTTCACTGTGCTTCACTTTATAACTCTGCCTGCTTCACTGTGCTTCACTTTATAACTCTGCCTGCTTCACTGGGCTTCACTTTATAACTCTGCCTGCTTCACTGTGCTTCACTTTATAACTCTGCCTGCTTCACTTTATAACTCTGCCTGCTTCACTGGGCTTTACTTCCCGAACTGTGTCTGCTTCATTAAAAAGTGTAAGTCCAGTGCTATGTGTGTGTGTGTGTGCGTGTGTAAACTGTCCTCTGTTTGTGTGTATGTGTGTGTGTGTAAGTACGCAGCCATGTGTGTGTATGTGTGTGTGTGTGTGTGTGTAAGTACACAGCCCTCTGTGTGTGTGTGTGTATTTGTGTAAGTAAACAGTGCTGTGTGTGTGTGTGTATTTCTGGCAGTGTCCAGGCTGTCACACCTGTGTGGAGAGAGAGGATATCTCCAATCTGAATGTACACTGCACAGTGTGCTCTGCTGTGACAGCTCAGGCCTTTGAGTTCTGCTGGCAGTGCCTGAGGGTCTGGAAGGGGCCCGGCCCACGGTCCGATCGCTGCGGCAACGATGGCTGCACCAATAAGGATCTGGAGCTGCTGAAGGGGTGTCCCACCACCTCCCTGCCCCAGGTGCAGAACCTGGACCCCTGCCCCTCCATCCGCGCCTGTCCCACCTGCGGCCTGCTGCTGGAGCACGACCGCACCGGCTGCAAGAACATCCTCTGCTCACGCTGCCAGGTGGAGTTCTGCTTCGTCTGCCTGAAGCTCACGCCTGCCTGCCTGCAGACCAGCTCATACTTCCTGCCCTGCAGCGATGGGGTAGCCCCCAGACAGGAAGCCATCCCCTCCTGGAAGAGGAGCTGAACACAACACACGCACACACTCTCTCACACACACACACACATACACTCACACGCCCTAACACACACACACGCACACTCACACACGCCCTAACACACATGCACACACACACACACATGCACTCACATACACACATACTCACACGCTCACACACACACACACACACACGCACATGCAGACACACTTTATATACCCATGTACATAAATACTGTGTGTTATGCACACACACATGCACATACATTCTCATGCAGAAATATACTACATACATACACACATATGGCCTACACACGGACATGAACACACACACATGCATACTACCCAAACCCCCACTCACACAACTGAAATATTTGAGAATATATTAAATTTCTATCAGGATAATTTCAAGGGCTCATGTTTATTACTAATTTCCTCCCATATTTTCACATTTCTATAAGGTTTTACTGATATCTTAATATAATTCCTGTAATATTTTTAGTTCACTGATCCAAATTACTGTAGCTGAGTGCAGTACTGATTGTTAGAATTATCTTACTACTGAGTAAGATTATACAGAGACTGCAGCTTACAGCTGACCGATTTTCAGCATACTTCCTCCTTGGGGGTTTCTCAAAGCCATATTCATACCTCAAATGATGCTAATAAAAATCTAAAATGTTTAATAATTGCTGTTTGTTTGCATACTCATTTTGATTGGTCTCTCTGGTAGACTTGTATGTCTTAAAATGTTCTATAAATAGGTAATGATGAGGCTATAATGCTTAAATGTTAATTTACCTTTGGAATATAGGTACCGACTGCTGGAAAAGTTCTCATAATGTAATAATGTGGTTGGTATTGGGTGCAGAAGACAGGAGGAATTGGGGGATGTGATAAGCCGGCGTGCTCCTGTGTTGGGTTCCTGGACTGATGAGCAGGCTTTAAGTGCACAAGTGCCCATGGGCATTTTTTAATCTCCAGCATTCTGAATCTTATTGGTAAACAGGTCATGAAATCACTGCCACTGAGGTTTCGGGGTTTGATGTCTGCAGAGAGAAATGACCTTTTGTAAGGTCGACAGTAGAGTTACAGAGGAATTTGAGGTTGTGTTTATTTCATAAGATCGACAGTAGTGTTAAAGAGGAATTTGAGGTTGTGTTTATTTTCTTTAATTAATTTTAAAAGACAGGTTGACTGAGCTTTGGTAAGAGCTTGACTATCTGTCCATGCAAAACCAAAAACCTTTCTGTGTTTTGAAAATTAGGCAGACTGCACACTACAGTACATTAACTCTGCACTGAGAGAGAGAGAGGGGTAATACACTATATACACACTGACTGACTGCACACTACAGTACATTAACACTGCACTGAGAGAGAGAGGGTTAATACAGTATAAACACTGACTGCACACTACAGTACATTAACACTGCACTGAGAGAGAGAGGGTTAATACAGTATAAACACTGACTGCACACTACAGTACATTAACTCTGCACTGAGAGAGAGAGAGGGGTAATACACTATATACACACTGACTGACTGCACACTACAGTACATTAACACTGCACTGAGAGAGAGAGGGTTAATACAGTATATACACACTGACTGCACACTACAGTACATTAACACTGCACTGAGAGAGAGGGTTAATACAGTATATACACACTGACTGACTGCACACTACAGTACATTAACACTGCACTGAGAGAGAGGGTTAATACAGTATATACACACTGACTGACTGCACACTACAGTACATTAACTCTGCACTGAGAGAGAGAGAGGGGTAATACACTATATACGCACTGAGCTGTCATTTAAACACTAAATTTGCAATGGTAGCAGGGTTTTGGTTTGTGTACACTCACTTAAGTCATCATGACACCACAGCTTTATTTATCTAGGGAAAAGTGAAAGTGAAAGGTAAGAGCGAGGCGAGCAAATCCATCTGCATTTCAGATAGAGCCGGCGCGGAGAGCTCTGGGCAGATATCCCTCTGATCTCGTCAGAGATCTAGTCTGCGCTTTTCAGCGTGGGTAAGTAACGTATGTTTCCATTGATTAAAATAACTCAAAACGTGTGTCCCGAGAAACTAACGGAGCCTTTCTATGCAGACAGAAAATGCTGGAGGTGTGTCTGACGCAGGGCGGTGGTGACTCCTCAGTCTAGATAGGCTACAAGAACAATCCATGATGTGAGATTTTTCAGTGATCCGTTTACGTAGGAAAGGAAGCTCATTTGGCAAACTCGTTCGTTTCTTTTTCTGAAGCCAGAAATATCGTTCATATTCATGAGTCCAGTTTTCTGTCGCTGTGTAGCACTGGAGTAAGCAGGTCGCGATGAGCCAGGGTCCAAGAATAGCCATTCCCTCCTTCCCAAAATACCCGACTCTTCCTCTGCCAGAATGTGACATTGTAGCCTGAGTCAGCCGTGCTTCCAGTCCCTCTCGCAAGGCCCGTGATTTCCATTGCTGCATAGGCAACCAGCAACAGCGAGTTAAAGAAGCTGCGCTAACACCTGTTGTCCACTGGTATCGTATACTCATATGTCATTTAATGTCATTTGTGGAATGCTTTGTACATTAAATTTACTGCAACAGTAGTCACTGGCCCATGGGGCTGTGTTTTTATGCAAACGGCACTGTTTTGCGCTGGGTTTATGGTACTAGGAAATTCTGCATCTATAAGTGAACCCAATTTCATAGGTTCAGTTATAGATACATCCATGCGAGGGTTGACGCTATTTGTTATCCGTCTTATATGTTATCAAGACGAGCCGGTATTATAATGAAAAAGCATTCGCACCCTTATGGCTACTTCATCATATTGTTCTGTAGCATTTCCCATCGTGGTTGGGCCTGCTGAAAAATTCCCATAAACTCTGCCACAGATTCATGATAAATAAGAGTATTTCCTGTTGTGGTTAATGTTGAGGACTACTGCAATTTTTTAAAATAGTTTATTGATCTTTCAGCATTATTACAGGTTCATAAAGACAATTGTCTTTAAAAATACTGAGTTATTTTGCTGGCACAATAAAACATCAATACTAAATAGTCATACTAAATAGTCTTTATAACATATAGGCCTGTAGCTGAATACTCATCTACCCTCACATGCCCCATAAATGGGTTCAGGATTCACATCTACAGTGTCTGTAGCAAAATGATCCAGGCCTATTCCACATAATGTCCCCATAATAGCTACACCATGGTGTCACTTTTGCTTTATATGGCATAACTGCGTGATCCTTTCCATGTTCTGAACTTGATAAGATTCTCCTTCCACTGAAACATTCAGCAGGAGCTGATAAAATTGGACCTGCAGACATATTCTGTTGAGCTCAAAGGCGTAATGCGCTGAGCCACACCTGAGGAGGGCGCTCACGTTAATGCAGGGTAATATGATGCCTATTTGTTTTGATGTCATTCTCATAATATCTTTTCATTTTTAATATTTTATTTTGTACCCTTGTGTCATTGGGTTTATATGTGTTACTCTCCATTGAAAAAAAGAAGTTGCAGGATGTACTAGGTATCAGCAATTATCTATAAACCCTACAGATAATATGTTAAACAGCTAAGCTGTACATTAACACATGATTGTCTCCCCCAGAGATGAAGGCTGATGGGTCAGAGTGTCTGTGTTTAATTCTCCTGCTCCTCCACCAGACCCCTGTCTCCAGACCAGGTACATCTACACCTGAGCTATCACTGACTGCAGTACTGACACCTAACACACCTACACCTGAGCTATCACTGACTGCAGTACTGACACCTAACACACCTACACCTGAGCTATCACTGACTGCAGTACTGACACCTAACACACCTACACCTGAGCTATCACTGACTGCAGTACTGACACCTAACACACCTACACCTGAGCTATCACTGACTGCAGTACTGACACCTAACACACCTACACCTGAGCTATCACTGACTGCAGTACTGACACCTAACACACCTACACCTGAGCTATCACTGACTGCAGTACTGACACCTAACACACCTACACCTGAGCTATCACTGACTGCAGTACTGACACCTAACACACCTACACCTGAGCTATCACTGACTGCAGTACTGACACCTAACACACCTACACCTGAGCTATCACTGACTGCAGTACTGACACCTAACACACCTACACCTGAGCTATCACTGACTGCAGTACTGACACCTAACACACCTACACCTGAGCTATCACTGACTGCAGTACTGACACCTAACACACCTACACCTGAGCTATCACTGACTGCAGTACTGACACCTAACACACCTACACCTGAGCTATCACTGACTGCAGTACTGACACTCAACACACCTACACCTGAGCTATCACTGACTGCAGTACTGACACCTAGCATATACACCTGAGCTATCACTGATTGCAGTACTTACACCTAACACACCTACACCTGAGCTATCACTGACTGCAGTACTGACACCTAACACACCCACACCTGAGCTGTCACTGACTGCAGTACTGACACCTAACATATACACCTGAGCTATCACTGATTGCAGCATTGACACCTAACACACCTACACCTGAGCTATCACTGACTGCAGTACTGACACCTAACACACCTACACCTGAGCTATCACTGATTGCAGTACTGACACCTAACACATCTACACCTGAGCTATCACTGACTGCAGTACTGACACCTAACGCACGTACACCTGAGCTGTCACTGACTGCAGTACTGACACCTAACACACCTACACCTGAGCTATCACTGACTGCAGTACTGACACCTAACACACCTACACCTGAGCTATCACTGATTGCAGTACTGACACCTAACACATCTACACCTGAGCTATCACTGACTGCAGTACTGACACCTAACACATGTACACCTGAGCTGTCACTGACTGCAGTACTGACACCTAACATACCCACACCTGAGCTATCACTGAATGCAGTGATACTACCATCACACAGGTTGTTCCTGCACCAGGGCTCTGTGTCTGAGTATGACTGCAGTGCACACAGCACATACTCTATAGCTGCTGTGATGCGGTAATCTGTGAGTGTCTGTGAGAAAACACAGTTAGACACAGCACATACTCTATAGCTGCTGTGATGCTGTAATCTGTGAGTGTCTGTGAGGAAACACAGTGAGACACAGCACATACTCTATAGCTTTTTTTTTACCTTTAGTAAAAACGGCCCTCAGTGTGTGCTGCTGTTCGTGCTGCAGTCTCAGTCTACGCTGCTGTTCCTGCTGCAGTCTCAGTCTGCGCTGCTCCTGCTGCAGTCTCAGTCTGTGCTGCTGTTCCTGCTGCAGTTTCAGTGTGCTCTGCTGTTGCTCCTGCAGTCTCACTCTGCGCTGCTGTTCCTGCTGCAGTCTCAGTCTGCGCTGCTCCTGCTGCAATCTCAGTCTTGCTGTTGTTTTGTCTCCAGACAGGTTCCAGGTTCTTGGCCCAGCTGCTCCTGTTGTTGCTGTAGCTGGTGAAGATGTTGTTCTGCCCTGTTATCTCAAACCCAACATCAGTGCCGAGGACATGAGTGTGGAGTGGACCAGAACCCACTCCACAGACACACTGGTGCATCTTTACCAGGAGAGAGAGATCAGAAATGACAATCAAATCCCATCTTATAGAGGAAGGACAGCTCTGTTCCCAGAGGAGCTGAAGAGAGGAAATATTTCACTCAGACTGAGCAGTGTGCGAGTCTCTGATGAGGGAGAGTATACTTGCCTTGTTCAGGAGACAGATTTGTACAAAGATGCCTCTATTCCAGTACAAGTAAGAGGTCAGTGCTCTTTTTCATAAATGAAAAGTAATTTGTATTTGAATGTGTATTTCTATCAATGTAGCAGAAATTCATCAGTGTAACTGGATTTGTAAAATATTAATTGTATTATGACCTGTAACTCTGTGTAGCTGTGGGGACTGAGCCAGTGATCTCCATGGAGGGACACAGAGGAGGGGGGATCGGCCTGCTGTGTGAATCTAAAGGCTGGCATCCTGAGCCTGAACTCACCTGGCTGGACAGTGAGGGACACAGTCTCAGTGCTGAAGACACAGAGACACAAAGAGACAGTGAGGGGTTCTTCACTGTGAGACGAAGAGTCACCGTACAGGAGTCAAACACCAACAGGTTCACCTGTGGAGTTCTACAGCAGCAGCTCAAACAGGAGAAACAGACTGATATTCACATCCCTTGTGAGTTATATTTTAAACCTCAATAATATTATTAATATATTGAAATAACTGGATGAACAGTATGAATATAGGGAAAGCAGGGATCAGGTGAAACGCTAAAGGTGCACAGGTGTTTCCCAAGAGCATTTTCACAGCAGTGTTTCACACGCAGACAAAAGACTCTGTGTGTTTGTCCAGATGGATAGCAATAGTGTTGCTTGTTTCACATGCAGACTAAAGACTCTGTGTGTTTCAGCTGAGCTGTTCCCCCGGACCCATGCAGGGATTGTGGTCCTCTCTTTCGGACTTGCTGTGGCCATCATTTTACTTGTTGCGTTTATCATTCACTATATTTATCTGCGCAGGAAGACAGGTAATACAATAATTCAATATACTCAGTTACTGTTTATGCTAGTATTTGCCTTGTTGACTGCTATCAACCATCGCCAAATAAGAAGACATTCACTGATTCAATGTTTATCTGGGGGATGTTTCAGAAAGCAAGTTTAGCAAAAAAAACAGAGTTTGTGAACTTACAGTTCATGGAAACCTGGAGTTTTCAAAAAGCGAGATCAGATTAATTCTAAGTTTATGGAAACTTACACTCTGAAGCTGGTCCTCTGTGTGTTATTTGCTGTGGCTGCCATTGTAATTGGGGTTTTAAAGGTTTTTCCAGGGTGTTTCCAACTGTGCAGAAAGAAAGGTAACACCATCATTCATCTCTATTTTCAACGTTCTCAGTTACTGTTTATAAATACTGTTAGTTTATTAAAACATATTAATGTTAAAGGAATAGTTTTAATGTGGATTTATCAGAATACAGAGAGATGAATATTAGATAAATACATAATTAGATAAGTACATAATAAGTACATAATAGGTGTTTCTAGGATTTATTGGACTTGCTGTTCTAATATACCCGTCTTTCAGACTGCACAGAAAGAAGAGTAACATAGTTATAAAATGATCAATCTTTCTGTCACATTCTCTCTTATTGTGCCTTCATGTATTTCCAGCGATGTCCAAACACTGATTTTATGCAATTAAATTATATTTGTTTTCATTTTCTGTAGATCTTCTTGCCTAAGTGCAAAATGACTATTCTTCAGCTAAATAAATGTCATCATACTCAACAAAGACCACCATACTTTTTAATAAGCAGCTTCATCACACGGGCAGTCAAGGGTAAATAGTTCTTCGTCATTCTATTGAAATGAAATTGTGATGGAGTTGTGAGAATCATAATCTGCTGTTTGACAGCTGCTGTCTCCATACACAACTGAGAGGAAGTGCTGATCTGAGATCAGCTGCTGTCTCCATACACAACAGAGAGGAAGTGCTGATCTGAGATCAGCTGCTGTCTCCATACACACCAGAGAGGAAGTGCTGATCTGAGATCAGCTGCTGTCTCCATACACACCAGAGAGGAAGTGCTGATCTAACCAAATTCAACCATAAAGAGTTTGCACTTGGCCATCACATTCAATGACCTGCTGGCACGAGAGTTAGTGGAGAGCATCTGTCTCACCTGCGTGTGTCTTTACTTTCTGCAGAACTCAGCAAGGAAAAACAGGGTGAGTGTCACCTATTCCTCCTCTGAATAAATTGCATCATCAAAATAGCCAGAAGAAGACAGCATGCATAGATTGATATATGTTAAAATGTTATAAATTTCAGTGTAAAATGATATAATGAAAATCATTCTAACCTCCTGTTTGTGTGTTTTCAGGGTGGGAAGCAACCCGTAGGTTTGCAGGTGAGTGTGTGTGTCTGTCCCACTCAGAGGGTTGTGTGTGAGGCTGTTCTCCTGAGGTGCTCTGGGTCTGGTGAGCTGCTCCAGGACTTCACAATCTCAGACACTGTAGGAGCCCGACTCAGAGTCAGAGACTGCCAGAACCCTGTCTCCATTTCCCTCATGTGATTCTGTCAGCCCATCTCACTGTGTTTCCTCACAGACACTCACAGATTACAGCATCACAGCAGCTATAGAGTATGTGCTGTGTCTCACTGTGTTTCCTCATAGACACTCACAGACTACAGCACCACAGCAGCTATAGAGTATGTGCTGTGTCTCACTGTGTTTCCTCACAGACACTCACAGACTACAGCATCACAGCAGCTATAGAGTATGTGCTGTGTCTCACTGTGTTTCCTCACAGACACTCACAGATTACAGCATCACAGCAGCTATAGAGTATGTGCTGTGTCTCACTGTGTTTCCTCACAGACTACAGCATCACAGCAGCTATAGAGTATGTGCTGTGTCTCACTGTGTTTCCTCACAGACACTCACAGATTACAGCACCACAGCAGCTATAGAGTATGTGCTGTGTCTCACTGTGTTTCCTCACAGACTACAGCACCACAGCAGCTGTAGAGTATGTGCTGTGTCTCACTGTGTTCCCTCACAGACTACAGCATCACAGCAGCTATAGAGTATGTGCTGTGTCTCACTGTGTTTCCTCACAGACTACAGCACCACAGCTGCTGTAGAGTATGTGCTGTGTCTCACTGTGTTTCCTCACAGACACTCACAGATTACAGCATCACAGCAGCTGTAGAGTATGTGCTGTGTCTCACTGTGTTTCCTCACAGACACTCACAGATTACAGCATCACAGCAGCTATAGAGTATGTGCTGTGTCTCACTGTGTTTCCTCACAGACTACAGCATCACAGCAGCTATAGAGTATGTGCTGTGTCTCACTGTGTTTCCTCACAGACACTCACAGACTACAGCAGCTATAGAGTATGTGCTGTGTCTCACTGTGTTTCCTCACAGACACTCACAGATTACAGCGCCACAGCAGCTATAGAGTATGTGCTGTGTCTCACTGTGTTTCCTCACAGACACTCACAGATCACAGCATCAAAGCAGCTATAAAGTATGTGCTGTGTTTCACTGTGTTTCCTCTCAGACACTCACAGATTACTCTTGAACACAAATGTCTGTGAGTTAATTCTAGATTTGGGACGCTGTTTATTGAAAATAAAAGGGTTCATTTTTTGTGTGAATACAACTCATTGTGGTTTTTCTAGAATATTTCGGAAGTAGAAAAATGTCACAAGTTTTCTGATGTGGTAACCTTTAATCACACTTTGTTTTTCACAGTGGATGTGACTCTGGACCCTGATACTGCACATCGCCAGCTCATCCTGTCTGAGGATGGGAAACAAGTGAAATGTGGAAACCTACTACAGGATGTCATTCCCAGCCCAAAAAGGTTTGATTTGGCTTTCTCTGTCCTGGCAAAGGAAGGGTTTTTTTCAGGCAGATTTTACTATGAGGTGCTTGTTGGAGAGAAGATTGAGTGGACTTTAGGAGTGGCCAAGGAGTCCATTGACACAAAGAAGCATGTCCCAAGATGTCCTGAGAATGGTTTCTGGATTATGAGACTGAGGAATGGGACAGAGTACACAGCTGTAGATATAACCGATGTCCCCCTCTCCCTGAGAGAGAAGCCCAGGACAGTGGGGGTGTATGTGGATTATGAGTTGGGTCAGGTCTCCTTTTACAATGCGGAGGCCGGGTCTCATATCCACTCCTTCACTGGTTACACCTTCACTGAGAAACTCTATCCATATATGAGCCCCTGTACCAATGTGAATGATAGAAACTCAGCCCCACTGATCATTTCTCCAGTCAGACTGACTGAAGTCTCTGTATCTGTATGAATGAATGTGCATCTGAATTAAACTGTTGAGGGAAATATCTAAAGCCGTACTGTGCCAGAAACCTGACAGCAGGTGTGCATCCATATCTTCTGCATGGGTTTATTTTGAGTGGAGTCTGCACAGTAAATATGGTTGTGCACATTTAAATTCATGCATGTTTTTATTTACTTGTGTCTACATACATAAAAGTATGTATGGGGGTAGAGTGAGCGTGACTGAATATATACAGCTGCACATTTTACGTTCTCCTCAGTGTTACTGCCTGGTTAAGATATGGACTCATATTGGTTCATAATGGTTTTACGTTGTCAGTGTTGCTGCCCGTTTAAGATCTGGACTCTTATTAGTAGATATTGGTTTTGGACTGATGTGTAACTCCTCCCCTGGTTGATGTTTTGATTGATTGTGAAATATGATGCCAAAATACAATAAAAGAGAAGAGCATGTGTTTAACGATGTCTTACACAACACTCACAGGACTCAGTGTGTTTTTTACCACAGGGGGGAAAACCTACCTCACACATCACACTGTGTGCTGTGGAGATCAGGGGAGAACAGCAACATTATACAGTGTAGTTTGAGCTAACTGTGACAGACCTGACACAGCCAGAACCCTGCCCAGCACAGACACACAGCCAGAACCCCGCACAGCACAGACACACAGCCAGAACCCCACACAGCACAGACACACAGCCAGAACCCCACACAGCACACACACACAGCCAGAACCCCACACAGCACAGACACACAGCCAGAACCCCGCCCCGCACAGCACAGACACACAGCCACAACCCCACACAGCATAGACACACAGCACAAAAATCAAGAATCATCTGCAATAGGTCAGTGATGGTGTAATATTGCCAGTGCTCCTCACTCTCTCATTCCTCACTCTGTCATTCCTCACTCTGTCATTCAACACTCTCATTCCTCTCTGTCATTCCTCACTCTCTCATTCCTCACTCTGCCATTCCTCACTCTCTCATTCCTCACTCTGTCATTCCTCACTCTCTCACTACTACAGCCTTAATTCAATCTATTAAATTACCTGCAGCATTTAGTGCAGAGCAGGAGACATCAGTGTGTTACTGTTACTTGTATTTAATAAGTAATGTTGCAAAACCAAACATAGAATCTCACTCAACTATAAACATATTACACCTCACAGCACAGAAACAGCATCTTACTCAACTATAAACATAAGCATATTACACCTTCCAACACCGAAACAGCATCTTACTCAACTATAAACATATTACACCTCACAGCACAGAAACAGCATCTTACTCAACTATAAACATAAGCATATTACACCTTACAACACCGAAACAGCATCTTACTCAACTATAAACATATTATAAGCATATTACACCTTACAACACAGAAACAGCATCTTACTCAACTATAAACATATTGTAAGCATATTACACCTTACAACACAGAAACAGCATCTTACTCAACTATAAACATATTATAAGCATGTTACTCCTTACAGCACAAACAAAACACAGCACCTTATTCAAGGGTGCAATGTTAATGTATCCCATGACGTTTGAATCCATTTCCTTACAATTACAAGCACTGATCCTGAATCAGTGTGTGTTGTTATGTTTTAATTTAGCACACTGCTTTACTGTTACAAGCACTGATCCTGAATCAGTGTGTGTTGTTATGTTTTAATTTAGCACACTGGTTTACTGTTACAGGCACTGATCCTGAATCAATACATAGTTTCATTATTATGTTATGGTTTATTAAGCTCTCATAAAACCCAAATCTTCACCAGCTCCCGTAAATAATCACGCAGAGTTTAAGCTTTCTTGAGTTTTGGGAGTAAATGCTGAAGAGTGTCTGATAATGCCACGGCACACACTGTATATGTATGTAGCCGTTGAACTGCTCAAGGTTAGGGGAATAACATCTCAAGCAGCTGATCAAAGGTTGTTTGGCTAAGTGATAAGTGAAAGATTCAGTTTACTCTTTCAAGAATCACAGACAGGCAGTCCATATTTAAAGGGATTTGCAGAAAGAAAGTTCATATTTAAAGTAATTTGCATGGCAAATGAACACAGAGCGGATAACTGTTCATATGACTCTGTGCATGTGAGGGAAAAAGGACCCCAGGTAAGGGTGTGTGAAAGAGTAAGAGAGCGTGGCAGTGTGTGTATGTGTGTGTGTGTGTGTGTGTCTCATTTCCTGATATTAAAACTATAATCTGCACCTAGTTTAGGTGAGTAGAACCTTTATCAGGATGTTCCCAGAATTAAGTTGTTTTTTTATTTTAGAATCAATCACCACTATTTGTAATGGGTCCAGATGATTTATTCTTGAATATTATTTGGTGAGATTGTAAGGTGGTTCTTTCATTTAGCATTAGCCGCTGAAAATAAAAATGGCTGAGGGTAGATTAGCCTGTGTTAGTGTAAATGACTGAGGGTAGGTTAGCGTGTGTTAGCATAAATGGCTGAGGGTAGATTAGCCTGTGATGTCATAAATGGCTGAGGGTAGATTAGCCTGTCTTAGTGTAAATGACTGAGTGTAGGTTAGCGTGTGTTAGCATAAATGGCTGAGGGTAGATTAGCCTGTGTTTGCATAAATGGCTGAGGGTAGATTAGCCTGTGATAGTGTAAATGGCTGAGGGTAAATTAGCCTGTGTTTGCATAAATGGCTGAGTACAAATCAGCCTGTGTTATCATAAATGGCTGAGGGTAGATTAGCCTGTGTTGGTGTAAATGACTGTGGGTAGGTTAGCATGCGTTATCATAAATGGCTGAGGGTAGATTAGCCTGTGTTGGTGTAAATGACTGTGGGTAGGTTAGCATGCGTTATCATAAATGGCTGAGTACAAATTAGCCTGTGTTATCATAAATGGCTGAGGGTAGATTACCCTGTGTTACCGTAAATGGCTGCGGGTAGATTAGCCTGTGTTGGCATAAATGGCTGAGTACAAATCAGCCTGTGTTATCATAAATGGCTGAGGGTAGATTAGCCTGTGTTAGCATAAATGGCTGAGTACAAATCAGCCTGTGTTACCGTAAATGGCTGAGGGTAGATTAGCCTGTGTTATTGTAAATGGCTGAGGGTAGATTAGCCTGTGTTTGCATAAATGGCTGAGTATAAATCAGCCTGTGTTTGCATAATTGGCTGAGGGTAAATTAGCCTGTGTTAGTGTAAATGGCTGAGGGTAGATTAGCCTGTGTTACCATAAATGGCTGAGGGTAGATTAGCCTGTGTTACCGTAAATGTCTGAGGGTAGATTAGCCTGTGTTTGCATAAATGGCTGAGTATAAATCAGCCTGTGTTAGTGTAAATGGCTGAGGGTAGATTAGCCTGTGTTTGCATGATTGGCTGAGGGAAGATTCGTGTGTGTTCGTTTTAGGCTGTGTTAGAGTATCTGAAAAGCATGTCAAGTTTCCTCTTGCAATCTCCAGCATAACCAGTTTAGCAATATTATTATGTGTTAAAAATATGAAGTAATTCTAATGTTCATTTCATGTTATTGGAATAAATGTTGCTTTCTCATATTTTTCCAGCTAGTGATGTATCAGTGACAAGCCAAAAACATAAAAAACATTGCAATGCAATTTTATGTCCCAGTTACCATTTATTTTACCTATCGGATTAATGTAACAGACACTCTGATATGATGAAATCAACTCTTCTCTTTATAACACGGTGTCAAGCTGCCAGTACACCAGAGTATATTTGTACCTGATTGTCTGTCATGTCTTATAATATAAAACATGAAACTTTGAGTATCAGAACATGTTTCATCTGAATGTATAAAATGTATGAAATAAGCATAGTCACCAAAACATGTGACTGTCTTCTCCAGAGATGAAGGCTGATGGGTCAGAGTGTCTGTGTCTAATTCTCCTGCTCCTCCACCAGACCCCTGTCTCCAGACCAGGTACACCTACACCTGCGCTATCACTGACTGCAGTACTGACTCCTAACACACCTACACCTGAGCTATCACTGACTGCAGTACTGACACCTAACACATCTACACCTGAGCTGTCACTGACTGCAGTACTGACACCTAACATATGCACCTGAGCTATCACTGACTGCAGTACTGACACCTAACACATCTATACCTTAGCTATCACTGACTGCAGTACTGACTCCTAACACATCTACACCTGAGCTATCACTGACTGCAGTACTGACACCTAACACATCTGTACCTGAGCTATCACTGACTGCAGTACTGACTCCTAACACATCTACACCTGAGCTATCACTGACTACAGTACTGACACCTAACACATCTGCACCTGAGCTATCACTGACTGCAGTACTGACTCCTAACACATGTATACCTGAGCTATCACTGACTGCAGTACTGACACCTAACACACCTACACCTGAGCTATCACTGACTGCAGTACTGACTCCTAACACATGTATACCTGAGCTATTACTGACTGCAGTACTGATATATATCTAAAAAGACATGCTGGGTGCCTGGGGCAGCACGAACAGAGGGTATGCTGACTGTGTCTTCCTCCGAATGTCACAGGCAGTGTGCAATCAGTGCTGCAGCTGCTGTGTGAATAGAAGCGAGAGTGTCATCATGTGAATCGGAGTCACGTGTTCTGCCTCTCCTCCCAAAGCTGATGCAGCAGGTGCTGCAGTGAGATCAACAAGTTCGGCTGAGGTCGGGTTGGGAAAATCTGGGGGGGGGGGACTGGTAAAATAAAAATAATAAAATATTTACTGGTAATAGAAGACATTCACCTCTGACCATGTGTAGCTGTAGGGAGTGAACCAGTGATCTCCATGGAGGGGTACCGGGACCAGGGGATCAGCCTGCTGTGTGAATCTAAAGGCTGGCGTCCTGAGCCTGAACTCACCTGGCTGGACAGTGAGGGACACAGTCTCAGTGCTGAAGCCACAGAGACGCACAGAGACAGTGAGGGGTTCTTCACTGTGAGACGAAGAGTTACCGTACAGGAGTCAAACACTAATGGATTCATCTGTCGAGTTCTACAGCAGCAGCTCAAACAGGAGAAACGGACTGAGATTCACATCCCTGGTGAGAAAAACCTTACGTGTGATAATAGGTGGCCATTGGTAACGTCATACTGAAGTGTGGACTGTGACACAGGGTCATGAGCAGTTTTGGGCCATTGGTAACGTCATACTGAAGTGTGGACTGTGACACAGGGTCATGAGTAGTTCTGGCCATTGGTAACGTCATACTGAAGTGTGGACTGTGACACAGGGTCATGAGCAGTTTTGGGCCATTGGTAACGTCATACTGAAGTGTGGACTGTGACACAGGGTCATGAGTAGTTTTGGGCCATTGGTAACGTCATACTGAAGTGTGGACTGTGACACAGGGTCATGAGCAGTTTTGGGCCATTGGTAACGTCATACTGAAGTGTGGACTGTGACACAGGGTCATGAGCAGTTTTGGGCCATTGGTAACGTCATACTGAAGTGTGGACTGTGACACAGGGTCATGAGTAGTTTTGGGCCATTGGTAACGTCATACTGAAGTGTGGACTGTGACACAGGGTCATGAGTAGTTTTGGGCCATTGGTAACGTCATACTGAAGTGTGGACTGTGACACAGGGTCATGAGCAGTTTTGGGCCATTGGTAACGTCATACTGAAGTGTGGACTGTGACACAGGGTCATGAGCAGTTTTGGGCCATTGGTAACGTCATACTGAAGTGTGGACTGTGACACAGGGTCATGAGCAGTTTTGGGCAATTGGTAACGTCGTACTGAAGTGTGGACTGTGACACAGGGTCATGAGCAGTTCTGGCCATTGGTAACGTCATACTGAAGTGTGGACTGTGACACAGGGTCATGAGCAGTTTTGGGCCTTGCAGCTTGCTGAAAACACAATCTGCCCACCACTCTCTGTCCTCCTCACAGTGTATCGCACTGAGTCATGCTTGGACATTGTCGAAAATGGGGTAAATATTTAACCTATAATGAAATGAGGTAGCTAGCCAAATAGCAAGCTTCTTATATGTTAGCTAGAATGATAGCAATCACAATTTTACATTCAATAGAATATTATTTATCAAAGTGGTGAGAGGCCATTGTTTTTTACTTGTTTTTTTATTTTGGTTGAAAAGTTCTCTTCTAAAAAAGTAGAGATAGAAGTTCTGATGTTAAATATTATTCTATGTTTATTTTAAACACTGACTTTTTCAGAATACTATCTTTTTTTAAATAATGGGTGTAATTAAATTGAAGTTCCACATATTATCCAGCCTTATGGTTTAAATATCAATAAAACCTAACAAACTCCCACATTTAAAAAATGAAAATGGTGAACATTGACCGCAGTGTAAAGTGCGTATGACAGCTTGTTATAAAGACTTGGTTTCATCATATCAGATTATTATGGTTATTGTTTAATAAGCTCCATAAAAAGTACTGAAATTCTGTTGCAGCTGAGGTGTTCCATGTCTGGTCCTGGATGATGGCTTTCTCTGTGTTTTTGTCTCTGGCTGTTCTAACGCTGATCGGAGCAATGACTGCTCTCCAGCGCAAGGTGACACGGAGCAGAGAGCAAGGTAACACAATCATACAGATGTGTTTTGTTTATGAAGTTGCTCATGGTACAGATGTTTTGAATTAAATGGTCATTAAACCTTGTTAACTGAAAAAGGTCAAGACTCCTCATTCCAGTCGCACAAAAACACATCCATAAAACAAATGTACAGTTAAATCGCCGTTTTAAGCCGGCTCACACTGCAGATGCTCTACACATGTGCTTAAACATAATATTGTAACAATTGTGTTTCCTGTTTCACTCTTGCTGGGCACTGACATGCACAGCTTTACATTGTAATACACTGTAAGCTATACATACCATCTGTTTCCCACTGTGGTCTTTCCACATGGCTAATGACTCAGACTGCATGTATGAATGTACAACAGACAACAACAAACAATAGTGAAACGTGGTTTTGGAAGTGTGGCCGAGCTGACGTTCTTTAGAATTTGGTTTTTACTTTGGTCTTTGTGCAATGGAATGAAATGAGTGGCAAGCAACCCAGCTAGCTTCAGTTGGGGGTCAGAGGTTTGGTATCATTGCTAGCTTCAGTTGGGGGTCAGAGGTTTGGTATCATTGCTAACTTCAGTTGGGGGTCAGAGATTTGGTATCATTGCTAGCTTCAGTTGGGGGTCAGAGGTTTGGTATCATTGCTAGCTTCAGTTGGGGGTCAGAGGTTTGGTATCATTGCTAGCTTCAGTTGGGGGTCAGAGGTTTGGTATCATTGCTAGCTTCGGTTGGGGGTCAGAGGTTTGGTATCATTGCTAGCTTCAGTTGGGGGTCAGAGGTTTGGTATCATTGCTAGCTTCAGTTGGGGGTCAGAGGTTTGGTATCATTGCTAGCTTCAGTTGGGGGTCAGAGGTTTGGTATCATTGCTAGCTTCAGTTGGGGGTCAGAGGTTTGGTATCATTGCTAGCTTCGGTTGGGGGTCAGAGGTTTGGTATCATTGCTAGCTTCAGTTGGGGGTCAGAGATTTGGTATCATTGCTAGCTTCAGTTGGGGGTCAGAGGTTTGGTATCATTGCTAGCTTCAGTTGGGGGTCAGAGGTTTGGTATCATTGCTAGCTTCAGTTGGGGGTCAGAGGTTTGGTATCATTGCTAGCTTCGGTTGGGGGTCAGAGGTTTGGTATCATTGCTAGCTTCAGTTGGGGGTCAGAGGTTTGGTATCATTGCTAGCTTCAGTTGGGGGTCAGAGGTTTGGTATCATTGCTAGCTTCAGTTGGGGGTCAGAGGTTTGGTATCATTGCTAGCTTCGGTTGGGGGTCAGAGGTTTGGTATCATTGCTAGCTTTGATGGGGGGTCAGAGGTTTGGTATCATTGCTAGCTTCAGTTGGGGGTCAGAGGTTTGGTATCATTGCTAGCTTCAGTTGGGGGTCAGAGGTTTGGTATCATTGCTAGCTTCGGTTGGGGGTCAGAGGTTTGGTATCATTGCTAGCTTCGGTTGGGGGTCAGAGGTTTGGTATCATTGCTAGCTTCAGTTGGGGGTCAGAGGTTTGGTATCATTGCTAGCTTCGGTTGGGGGTCAGAGGTTTGGTATCATTGCTAGCTTCAGTTGGGGGTCAGAGGTTTGGTATCATTGCTAGCTTCGGTTGGGGGTCAGAGGTTTGGTATCATTGCTAGCTTCAGTTGGGGGTCAGAGGTTTGGTATCATTGCTAGCTTCGGTTGGGGGTCAGAGGTTTGGTATCATTGCTAGCTTCAGTTGGGGGTCAGAGCATGCTGTCTTTGCAGTTGCACAGACTTCATTGGAGCTGAAAGTGGGCACTGGAGATGAGGATGTAAAGGGAGGGCAGTAAAACATTCAGTACTGAGCATGCTCAAATCAGAGCAATATGAGCAACAATCGAGGGCAGTAAAACATTCAGTACTGAGCATGCTCAAATCAGAGCAATATGAGCAACAATCAAGGGCAGTAAAACATTCAGTACTGAGCATGCGCAAATCAGAGCAATATGAGCAACAATCGAGGGCAGTAAAACATTCAGTACTGAGCATGCTCAAATCAGAGCAATATGAGCAACAATCAAGGGCAGTAAAACATTCAGTACTGAGCATGCTCAAATCAGAGCAATATGAGCAACAATCGAGGGCAGTAAAACATTCAGTACTGAGCATGCTCAAATCAGAGCAATATGAGCAACAATCGAGGGCAGTAAAACATTCAGTACTGAGCATGCTCAAATCAGAGCAATATGAGCAACAATCAAGGGCAGTAAAACATTCAGTACTGAGCATGCTCAAATCAGAGCAATATGAGCAACAATCGAGGGCAGTAAAACATTCAGTACTGAGCATGCTCAAATCAGAGCAATATGAGCAACATTCATTAGGGTGGTGCGTAGAGCACCGTTTGTTACTCCACTGTATAATCTGTGCTGTGTCTTACAGGCCGCCTGTCCAGACAGCAGGGTGAGTAACTTTATTTATTAAAGTCAGCGAATAGGACAAATCACCCAGTCCCCCAGTCACACCTGCCAGTATAAATGTCTTACAGAAGGTATGAAGGTTTCACATATAGTAATTTTACAGTGCGTCAGGTTTCTCCTACACAGAAACACGCCCCCTCTAACCTCCTGTTTGTGTTCACAGAGTTGGAAACAGCTCGTAGGTTTGCAGGTGAGTGTGTGTCCCTCCCACTCAGGTTTTATTAAAACTTCAACTTTATTTGAATTGGGAAATATGGTTCATTGCACTGGTGTACTGCATTAGGACTCAAGTGAACTATGATCATGACAACACAGTGCATGCAACCATACAATGTGCTCATGGCAGACTGATGCTAAGCAGCCACACCACCCTGTACCCTTCTACTGTCACACTGCTGAAGCTAAGCAGCCATACCACCATGTACCCTTCTACTGCCACACTGCTGAAGCTAAGCAGCCATACCACCCTGTACCCTTCTACTGTCACATTGCTGTAGCTAAGCAGCCACACCACCCTGTACCCTTCTACTGTCACATTGCTGAAGCTAAGCAGCCACACCACCATGTACGCTTCTACTGTCACACTGCTGAAGCTAAGCAGCCATACCACCCTGTACCCTTCTACTGCCACACTGCTGAAGCTAAGCAGCCACACCACCCTGTACCCTTCTACTGTCACACTGCTGAAGCTAAGCAGCCATACCACCCTGTACCCTTCTACTACCACACTGCTGAAGCTAAGCAGCCATACCACCCTGTACCCTTCTACTGCCACACTGCTGAAGCTAAGAAGCCACACTACCCGTACCCTTCTACTGCCACACTGCTGAAGCTAAGCAGCCATACCACCCTGTACCCTTCTACTGCCACACTGCTGAAGCTAAGCAGCCATACCACCCTGTACCCTTCTACTGCCACACTGCTGAAGCTAAGCAGCCATACCACCCTGTACCCTTCTACTGCCACACTGCTGAAGCTAAGCAGCCATACCACCCTGTACCCTTCTACTACCACACTGCTGAAGCTAAGCAGCCATACCACCCTGTACCCTTCTACTGCCACACTGCTGAAGCTAAGAAGCCACACTACCCGTACCCTTCTACTGCCACACTGCTGAAGCTAAGCAGCCATACCACCCTGTACCCTTCTACTGCCACACTGCTGATGCTAAGCAGCCATACCACCCTGTACCCTTCTACTGCCACACTGCTGAAGCTAAGCAGCCATACCACCCTGTACCCTTCTACTACCACACTGCTGAAGCTAAGCAGCCACACCACCCTGTACCCTTCTACTGTCTCACTGCTGAAGCTAAGCAGCCATACCACCCTATACCCTTCTACTACCACACTGCTGAAGCTAAGCAGCCATACCACCCTGTACCCTTCTACTACCACACTGCTGAAGCTAAGCAGCCACACCACCCTGTACCCTTCTACTGTCTCACTGCTGAAGCTAAGCAGCCATACTACCCTGTACCCTTCTACTGTCTCACTGCTGAAGCTAAGCAGCCACACCACCCTGTACCCTTCTACTGTCTCACTGCTGAAGCTAAGCAGCCACACCACCCTGTACCCTTCTACTACCACACTGCTGAAGCTAAGAAGCCACACTACCCGTACCCTTCTACTGCCACACTGCTGAAGCTAAGAAGCCACACTACCCGTACCCTTCTACTGCCACACTGCTGAAGCTAAGCAGCCATACCACCCTGTACCCTTCTACTGCCACACTGCTGAAGCTAAGCAGCCATACTACCCTGTACCCTTCTACTGCCACACTGCTGAAGCTAAGCAGCCATACTACCCTGTACCCTTCTACTGCCACACTGCTGAAGCTAAGAAGCCATACTACCCTGTACCCTTCTACTGCCACACTGCTGAAGCAAAGCAGCCATACCACCCTGTACCCTTCTACTGCCACACTGCTGAAGCTAAGCAGCCATACCACCCTGTACCCTTCTACTACCACACTGCTGAAGCTAAGCAGCCATACCACCCTGTACCCTTCTACTGCCACACTGCTGAAGCTAAGAAGCCACACTACCCGTACCCTTCTACTGCCACACTGCTGAAGCTAAGCAGCCATACCACCCTGTACCCTTCTACTGCCACACTGCTGATGCTAAGCAGCCATACCACCCTGTACCCTTCTACTGCCACACTGCTGAAGCTAAGCAGCCATACCACCCTGTACCCTTCTACTGCCACACTGCTGAAGCTAAGCAGCCATACCACCCTGTACCCTTCTACTGCCACACTGCTGAAGCTAAGCAGACATACCACCCTGTACCCTTCTACTGCCACACTGCTGAAGCTAAGCAGCCATACCACCCTGTACCCTTCTACTGCCACACTGCTGAAGCTAAGCAGCCATACCACCCTGTACCCTTCTACTGCCACACTGCTGAAGCTAAGCAGCCATACCACCCTGTACCCTTCTACTGCCACACTGCTGAAGCTAAGCAGCCATACCACCCTGTACCCTTCTACTGTCACACTGCTGAAGCTAAGCAGCCATACCACCCTGTACCCTTCTACAACCACACTGCTGAAGCTAAGCAGCGATACTACCCTGTACCCTTCTACTGCCACACTGCTGAAGCTAAGCAGCCATACTACCCTGTACCCTTCTACTGCCACACTGCTGAAGCTAAGCAGCCATACCACCCTGTACCCTTCTACTGTCACACTGCTGAAGCTAAGCAGCCATACCACCCTGTACCCTCCTACTGCCACACTGCTGAAGCTAAGCAGCCATACCACCCTGTACCCTTCTACTGCCACACTGCTGAAGCTAAGCAGCCATACCACCCTGTACCCTTCTACTGCCACACTGCTGAAGCTAAGCAGCCATACTACCCTGTACCCTTCTACTGCCACTCTGCTGAAGCTAAGCAGCCATACTACCCTGTACCCTTCTACTGCCACACTGCTGAAGCTAAGCAGCCATACTACCCTGTACCCTTCTACTGCCACACTGCTGAAGCTAAGCAGCCATACCACCCTGTACCCTTCTACTTCCACACTGCTGAAGCTAAGCAGCCATACCACCCTGTACCCTTCTACTGCCACACTGCTGAAGCTAAGAAGCGACACTACCCGTACCCTTCTACTGCCACACTGCTGAAGCTAAGCAGCCATACCACCCTGTACCCTTCTACTGTCACACTGCTGAAGCTAAGCAGCCATACCACCCTGTACCCTTCTTCTGCCACACTGCTGAAGCTAAGCAGCCATACCACCCTCTACCCTTCTACTGCCACACCGCTGAAGCTAAGCAGCCATACCACCCTGTACCCTCCTACTGCCACACTGCTGAAGCTAAGCAGCCATACCACCCTGTACCCTTCTACTGCCACACTGCTGAAGCTAAGAAGCCACACTACCCGTACCCTTCTACTGCCACACTGCTGAAGCTAAGCAGCCATACCACCCTGTACCCTTCTACTGTCACACTGCTGAAGCTAAGCAGCCACGCCACCCTGTACCCTTCTACTGCCACACTGCTGAAGCTAAGCAGCCATACCACCCTGTACCCTTCTACTGCCACACTGCTGAAGCTAAGCAGCCATACCACCCTGTACCCTTCTACTGCCACACTGCTGAAGCTAAGCAGCCACACCACCCTGTACCCTTCTACTGTCACACTGCTGAAGCTAAGCAGCCATACCACCCTGTACCCTCCTACTGCCACACTGCTGAAGCTAAGCAGCCATACCACCCTGTACCCTTCTACTGCCACACTGCTGAAGCTAAGCAGCCATACCACCCTGTACCCTTCTACTGCCACACTGCTGAAGCTAAGCGGCCATACTACCCTGTACCCTTCTACTGCCACTCTGCTGAAGCTAAGCAGCCATACTACCCTGTACCCTTCTACTGCCACACTGCTGAAGCTAAGCAGCCATACTACCCTGTACCCTTCTACTGCCACACTGCTGAAGCTAAGCAGCCATACCACCCTGTACCCTTCTACTGCCACACTGCTGAAGCTAAGCAGCCATACTACCCTGTACCCTTCTACTGCCACACTGCTGAAGCTAAGCAGCCATACTACCCTGTACCCTTCTACTGCCACACTGCTGAAGCTAAGAAGCCATACTACCCTGTACCCTTCTACTGCCACACTGCTGAAGCAAAGCAGCCATACCACCCTGTACCCTTCTACTGCCACACTGCTGAAGCTAAGCAGCCATACCACCCTGTACCCTTCTACTACCACACTGCTGAAGCTAAGCAGCCATACCACCCTGTACCCTTCTACTGCCACACTGCTGAAGCTAAGAAGCCACACTACCCGTACCCTTCTACTGCCACACTGCTGAAGCTAAGCAGCCATACCACCCTGTACCCTTCTACTGCCACACTGCTGATGCTAAGCAGCCATACCACCCTGTACCCTTCTACTGCCACACTGCTGAAGCTAAGCAGCCATACCACCCTGTACCCTTCTACTGCCACACTGCTGAAGCTAAGCAGCCATACCACCCTGTACCCTCCTACTGCCGCACTGCTGAAGCTAAGCAGACATACCACCCTGTACCCTTCTACTGTCACACTGCTGAAGCTAAGCAGCCATACCACCCTGTACCCTTCTACTGCCACACTGCTGAAGCTAAGCAGCCATACCACCCTGTACCCTTCTACTGCCACACTGCTGAAGCTAAGCAGCCATACCACCCTGTACCCTTCTACTGCCACACTGCTGAAGCTAAGCAGCCATACCACCCTGTACCCTTCTACTGTCACACTGCTGAAGCTAAGCAGCCATACCACCCTGTACCCTTCTACTGCCACACTGCTGAAGCTAAGCAGCCATACCACCCTGTACCCTTCTACTGTCACACTGCTGAAGCTAAGCAGCCATACCACCCTGTACCCTTCTACTGTCACACTGCTGAAGCTAAGCAGCCACACCACCCTGTACCCTTCTACTGCCACACTGCTGAAGCTAAGCAGCCATACCACCCTGTACCCTTCTACTGCCACACTGCTGAAGCTAAGCAGCCATACCACCCTGTACCCTTCTACTGCCACACTGCTGAAGCTAAGCAGCCATACCACCCTGTACCCTTCTACTGCCACACTGCTGAAGCTAAGCAGCCATACCACCCTGTACCCTTCTACTGCCACACTGCTGAAGCTAAGCAGCCATACCACCCTGTACCCTCCTACTGCCACACTGCTGAAGCTAAGCAGCCATACCACCCTGTACCCTTCTACTGTCACACTGCTGAAGCTAAGCAGCCATACCACCCTGTACCCTTCTACTGCCACACTGCTGAAGCTAAGCAGCCATACCACCCTGTACCCTTCTACTGCCACACTGCTGAAGCTAAGCAGCCATACCACCCTGTACCCTTCTACTGTCACACTGCTGAAGCTAAGCAGCCATACCACCCTGTACCCTTCTACTGTCACACTGCAGAAGTTAAGCAGCCATACCACCCTGTACCCTTCCACTACCACACTGCTGAAGCTAAGCAGCCATACCACCCTGTACCCTTCTACTGCCACACTGCTGAAGCTAAGCAGCCATACTACCCTGTACCCTTCTACTGCCACACTGCTGATGCTCAGCAGCCATACCACCCTGTACCCTTCTACTGCCACACTGCTGAAGCTAAGCAGCCATACCACCCTGTACCCTTCTACTACCACACTGCTGAAGCTAAGCAGCCATACCACCCTGTACCCTCCTACTGTCCCACTGCTGAAGCTAAGCAGCCACACTACCCGTACCCTTCTACTGCCACACTGCTAAAGCTAAGCAGACATACCACCCTGTACCCTTCTACTACCACACTGCTGAAGCTAAACAGCCATACCACCCTGTACCCTTCTACTGTCACACTGCTGAAGCTAAGCAGCCATACCACCTTGTGCCCTTCTACTGCCACACTGCTGAAGCTAAGCAGCCACACCACCCTGTACCCTTCTACTGCAACACAGCTGAAGCTAAGCAGCCATACTACCCTGTACCCTTCTACTGCCACACTGCTGAAGCTAAGCAGCCATACTACCCTGTACCCTTCTACTGCCACATTGCTGAAGCTAAGCAGCCATACCACCCTGTACCCTTCTACTGTCACACTGCTGAAGCTAAGCAGCCATACCACCCTGTACCCTTCTACTGCCACACTGCTGAAGCTAAACAGCCATACCACCCTGTACCCTTCTACTGTCACACTGCTGAAGCTAAGCAGCCACACCACCCTGTACCCTTCTACTGCCACACTGCTGACGCTAAGCAGCCATACCACCCTGTACCCTTCTACTGCCACACTGCTGAAGCTAAGCAGCCATACCACCCTGTACCCTTCTACTGCCACACTGCTGAAGCTAAGAAGCCACACTACCCGTACCCTTCTACTGCCACACTGCTGAAGCTAAGCAGCCATACTACCCTGTACCCTTCTACTGCCACACTGCTGAAGCTAAGCAGCCATACCACCCTGTACCCTTCTACTGCCACACTGCTGAAGCTAAGCAGCCATACCACCCTGTACCCTTCTACTACCACACTGCTGAAGCTAAGCAGCCACACCACCCTGTACCCTTCTACTGCCACACTGCTAAAGCTAAGCAGCCACACCACCCTGTACCCTCCTACTGTCTCACTGCTGAAGCTAAGCAGCCACACTACCCGTACCCTTCTACTGCCACACTGCTAAAGCTAAGCAGCCATACCACCCTGTACCCTTCTACTACCACACTGCTGAAGCTAAGCAGCAATACTACCCTGTACCCTTCTACTGCCACACTGCTGAAGCTAAGCGGCCATACTACCCTGTACCCTTCTACTGCCACACTGCTGAAGCTAAGCAGCCATACTACCCTGTACCCTTCTACTGCCACACTGCTGAAGCTAAGCAGCCACACCACCCTGTACCCTTCTACTGTCACACTGCTGAAGCTAAGCAGCCATACCACCCTGTACCATCCTACTGCCACACTGCTGAAGCTAAGCAGCCATACCACCCTGTACCCTTCTACTGTCACACTGCTGAAGCTAAGCAACCATACCACCCTGTACCCTTCTACTGTCACACTGCTGAAGCTAAGCAGCCATACCACCCTGTACCCCTCTGTGTATTTAAAACAATTCTCTTTAATCCTGCCAGTGAATGCAATTTGTTCACCTTTCTCTGCGAAGGTAAATCTCTACAATGTAGAAGAATAACATGCCTTATTGTTGTAAAACTTATTCTTGCTTTCCTCTTTTCCTGCACAGTGGATGTGACTCTGGACCCTGAGACAGCAAGCCCCTACCTCATCCTGTCTGAGGATGGGAAACAAGTGAGACATGGAGACACATTACAGGATGTCCCTGACACCCCAGAGAGGTTTAATCCTGCTGTAAACATCCTGGGAAAGGAGGGGTTCTCCTCAGGGAGATTTTACTATGAGGTGCAGGTTGGAGAGAAGACTAAGTGGGATTTAGGAGTGGCCAAAGAGTCCATCAACAGGAAGGGGAGGATTACTCCGAACCCTGGGAATGGTTACTGGACTGTGTGGCTGAGGAATGGGAATGAGTACAAGGCTCTAGCTGATCCCTCTGTCCCCCTCCCCCTGAAAGAGAAGCCCAGGACAGTGGGGGTGTATGTGGATTATGAGGGGGGTCAGGTCTCCTTTTACAATGTGGAGGCCAGGTCTCATCTCTACTCCTTCACTGGTTATACCTTCACTGAGAAACTCTATCCATTCTTCAGCCCCTGTTTTAATGAGAATGGTAAAAACTCAGCCCCACTGATCGTCTCCTCTGTCAGTCACACTGGGTGAATTTTCTCTGTGAAATCCAGTACTATTCTGCTATAAAGGAATACAGTTCTTGAGTGATGTTAATTAACGTTAAAACTGTCAAAATTTTAAATGAAACAAAAGAACAAAGTTAATCTCAGTTTTGTGCTGTAATTGTTTTTATTTGCTCCTTAACCATCAATGTCATTTTCTGAAACAACTGAAAGTTGCAAATCAATAAAAATTTTAGAATAAAAGTTGGATTGGCAAGTGTTTTATTTATTAAAAAATAAAAGTATTAAATGTTGACAAAAGAAGTCCAGTGAGGGATGAAATATGTCAAGATATGACTGTGAGAGAAAGGTTTCCTTGGTTTTTATTGGTTAGGATGTGCAAACAGGGAGTCAGTGTTTGTATGAGGGGAAGGTAATTTGGCTTTGATAGGATAAAGTTTACCTGGGTCTGATTGTTGTATTCATGTTTGTTGTTTGCATGGGGGAGTTAACTTGACTTTGATTGGTCAGTGCTTGCATAAGGGTAGTTAATTCAGCTTTGATTTATCACTATTTTCCATGGTAGTGGTGTGGACTTAGGTCAGTATTTGCATGGCAGGTTTATAATTGGTGTAGACTTGGCAGGTGGTCATATGGCAGGTGTGTACTTGGTGTATATGGGGCAGGTGGTCGTTTGCCTTCAGGAGGTTGGGCTGAACCAGCACAAAGTAGGGCCCATGCCAGCCAGGGGTTCTGGTCCACACAAAAGGACTTCCACTTTATTTCTGTCTAATTAACATTAATTTAACCTGTTCTGCAGTTCTGTATAGATAACCTGGGTTGAAAATGAGCAGTACAGCAAAACAAAGTGATATGTACAGAGATCACAGCAGGGACGGTATAATAAATACAACATACACTGCTGTCAGTACACTGGTCTCTTAGCCACATTTTCTTTGCCCTTTTGGTTTGTAGAATTACAGCCAAGGAACACAGACATTTACAGCAACCAGTTTCACCCTATAGTGTAAACATTGTTTCCTCAAGATGACATCATCCTGATACACAGCTAAACAGTCAGAACAGAGGATTCATGAACACCAGGATGAAGACCAATGCCTTCCATGGCCTCCTCAATCACCAGATCTGAACATGACTAAACCTTAAGACAGTAAATGTGTGTCTCTCAGAGAAGTAAATGCCTTCCTTCATCATGAATGATCCAATATCCCATCAGAGACGGTTAAACACATTCTGAAAGGACTGAGGCTGTTCTGAAAGCTCAGTGGCTGGGCCCTTTGGTTAATGTGTTTGGACTGAGGCTGTTCTGAAAGCTCAGTGGCTGGGCCCTTTGGTTAATGTGTTTGTGTGTTGTTTAGGGTTTCTGTTTTTTTTTGTCTACCTCCTGTATGTGACCGTGCGCTTCCCACAGAATGGGCAGTAGATGGCTGATGAGAAATAGAGGATTAGGGTTAGGGTGAGAAACAGAAACAGATGACTAGTTTAGAATTGACAAGACATGTAAATAATTTTGCTCCTAATCCTAAACCTTAGGATTTGTGCAACTTCAGGTTACGGTACTCAAGACCACAAGTGAGAACACAGAAAAGTTACTTTTACAGGTTAACTCTAAGCTTCTGAAAAAAGTGTACAATACAGATTTCTGTAACATATTAAGGAAATTGGAGTGGAAAACACATTTGATAACAGGGCTGAACTTTTAAAAGGTGAAGGAAAAAGGAAACGTTATGTCAGTTTTATGGGCATTAGCAACATGCTATCTGAATTAGTAGTAGAGAAGCTGCAGTGTGTTTCTGTATTTTAGCAGCCATGAATTCATCAATCTGTAAAGCTGCATGTGGTATTGTAATGGAGGCAGCGACGCTAACACTTACATATTTAAATTCTGCTCCCTGCAGAAGGCACTTTTTACTGACATGGGCAGAGATGGATGGGGAACAGGTGGAGTTTAAGGTGAACGGACACAAACAGTCTTTCTGTGAAAAAAAAAGGCCAAAGATCAGAGCCATGAAGCTGAGCTGGGCTATGGCGTATGCAGGGCAGGCTGTGGTTAAATGCACAGACTTTAATAGAGACAGGCTGTGCAGATCTCAGGACCACTAATCATGTACTAAATGTGACTGACAGGGGAGATGATAAGAGGGGCTTTGGTCATGCCGGGGTAGAAGAACGGAAGAAGTGCCCTTGTGAAGGTATACCCAGTGAAGGAGTAGATATGAGACCTGGCCTCCACATTGTAAAAGGAGACCTGACCTCCCTCATAATCCACATACACCCCCACTGTCCTGGGCTTCTCTCTCAGGGGGAGGAGGACAGAGGGACTGGCTACAGCTCTGTATTCAGTCCCATTCCTCAGCCACACAGTCCAGTAACCATTCCCAGGGTTCAGTGTAATCTTCCCCTTCCTGTTGATCGACTCTTTGGCCACTCCTAAAGTCCACTCAGTCTTCTCTCCAACCTGCACCTCATAGTAACATCTCCCAGAGAGGAGCCCCTCCTTTCCCAGGACACAAACTGCAATATTAAATCTCTTCCAAGAGTCAGAGACCCTCTTTGGTTTTTCTGTGTAGGTCACTTGCTTCCTGTCCTCGGTAAGGTTAAGCCATGAAGCTGCTGTATCTGGGTCCAGAGTGACATCCACTGTGGGGGAAACAGAGGGCAGACAGTGGGGTCTCAGAGTAATACCTAACCTTCCACCACATGTGTCCTCTCCACTATGGCCACACTCTCTCTCTCACACTCACACTCACACACACACACACACACGCACACACACACACATGCAAACACCCACGCACACCACACACCCACACACACACACACACACACACACACACACACACACACGCACACACACAAACACACACACACACATGCATACACACACACACACATGCACACACACACGCACGCACACACACACTCATACACACACACACACGCACACACACACACACACACACACACACACACGCACGCACACACCACACACACACACACACACGCACACACACACACACACATGCACGCACACACCACACACACACACACAAACGCACGCACACACACTCGCACACTCTCTCACACACACACGCACACACCACTCACTCACACTCAGGAGCTGTGACCCTGTCCATTAAAAGCCATGCCTTAGCAACACAGAGTATTACAAGTAACGTACACAGGAGCATCCCCTCTGCCCTCCGTCTGAGGCAAAGTATGTGCCAGTCTACAAAACTAAAATACAAAAATGTTTCATGGACCAAACTGAAGCGCTGCTTCAGTCAGGAAGTGATTTGCAGGTTTCTCCCACCTCTCAGTGGTGAGACTGAGTGACAGCCAAGCGCAGTCCTACCTGCTGCCTCATGCATCCACTTCCACACTGAAAGAGAGCGGGACATCTCAGTGATGAACAGTTAGGCTTTAACATACTTTTCATAGCATACTGTTGATGTAAATAAATACTATAAGCTGCTTTTCCATATCTTTGTTACAAATATTTTCAGCAGAAACACATTTAAAATGCATTAACGATAATTATACATGAATAAACCTGTTTTAAAAATGTCATCTCCCATAAATCTCATCTCACAGAAGAATAAAACTGTATCACTGCCACCTACCTGGTTTTGGAACAACCCCATCCTTTCCTACATGGACACAAAAACTCAGGTTATCCTGTAATTTATAACATTTTCTTACAATGTCTTAATTATTTTTACAATACATTCAAAGTCCCTTCATCTGGTCTGCTCACAGAGAAAGGGCACATGTGGCAGGTACAGTTCAGTCAAATCTGAATGATTTCTCATGAAGAACTCATTTATTAATCTACCTCTTTATTCACAGACCAGCAGGATAAGAGGAAAAGGGTACACAGATCTTCAGATGACTTTAGCAAGATTCCTCATCATATTTTACAGCAACAAGAAGGTTATTAGAAAAGAAGAGAAAGATGACCCTGCCACTACAGCCTGATCTACTGCCACTGCACTGTCCCTACAGCCTGATCTACTGTCCTTACAGCCTGATCTACTGCCACTGCACTGTCCCTACAGCCTGATCTACTGTCCTTACAGCCTGATCTACTGCCACTACACTGTCCCTACAGCCTGATCTACTGTCCCTATGGCCTGATCTACTGTCCCTACAGCCTGATCTACTGTCCCTACAGCCTGATCTACTGTCCCTACAGCCTGATCTACTGTCCCTACAGCCTGATCTACTGCCCCTACAGCCTGATCTACTGCCACTACAGCCTGATCTACTGTCCCTACAGCCTGATCTACTGTCCCTACAGCCTGATCTACTGCCACTACAGCCTGATCTACTGTCCTTACAGCCTGATCTACTGCCACTACACTGTCCCTACAGCCTGATCTACTGTCCTTACAGCCTGATCCACTGTCACTACAGCCTGATCTACTGTCCTTACAGCCTGATCTACTGTCCCTACAGCCTGATCTACTGCCGCTACAAGCTGGAACAGTGTAAAGAAATGATACTTACTAGACCATTCTGATAAGACATCTTTGACTGAAAAATAAAGAAAAATAAACCCACATTTCAGGGAAAATGTGAGAAATGTGCTTTCAGCGCGATGATGACAGTGAGAGGATAAGTTACATTAGCATGCATCTTATGTCGCTCAGTTTTTTTATCAAGATCAGATAAGACTAAAAGAGTGAATAACGTTTTCACTCAAACTTGAGTCACCTGTGCGGTTGGTATCACTGGAGAAGCAAATCTCACTGTTGTATCTAGTCTGCAGTTGGGAGAACTCCTGCTCCTTCTCATCCAGCTGCTTCCTTAGCACTGGGGAACAGAGGAAACACAGTCATTTACATGCTTTCTATAAAATAATCACTTTTTCATCAAACTGTGATCGCAAAAAGTGGATCAGATGGCATTATGCAATGAAAACACAAATGTTATCACAGGGATTAATTGTCTCATGTTACTGTGTACTATTTCATACCCCTCTCTCTCTCTGCACTACAATGTCAATCTAGATATTAGAAATTATTTTCCAAAAATATAACTACTTAGAACTACTTTTGGGCTCCAGCCAGTCACCCCCATGTCCCCTCTCATTGGAGGAAGCTGGGCCCTTCTGTCTCTCATTGGAGGAAGCTGGGCGCTTCTGTCTCTCATCGGAGGAAGCTGGGCCCTTCTGTCTCTCATTGGAGGAAGCTGCTGCTCTCAGCAGAACAGGAAGCTGGGGCCTTCTCAAAGAGTATAGAAGCCAAGAAACAAAAATCTGGTGCTACACATTTTTGACAACCACGGGTAGATGGTGCTGCAGTAGCTCTGCTGCCATTTTGGACTGAAAATGCCAACAGACAACAGCACAGAACCTACAGAGACACCATGACCACAAAAGAGAATTTCAAGTGGAATAACAGCAAGCAATTTTCCCACATCATTTCCCCAAAGACCCTGACTGGAAAATGTATTCACAAAAGGGCAGACATTATGAAAGTCTTTTCAAGTGGGAGCTATGCTAGCATTAGCTTATGCACCTGCTAACAGAAATTTTTCAGCCTTTATCGCTAGTAGTCTTAACTCCCTTTAGAAACTGCAGGGCTTAGCCACAGAAATCATATTAATTTAGATTTATATGGATATGCCACTAAATTCGAATGGGCGTATCAAATACAATCGCCAAATTCAATTATTTCAGTGAGAACTTCTTTTTGCCTGTAAGGCAGGCTATGGCAGGAGGACGCAGCACTTTGTTATAAGGTGATAAAGAATGACAACTTACCCAATTCACACATCAAAGCCTCAGCTTTGGCTGAACATGCTTACCCACGGTGTCTTACATTCAATTTCATTAACATTAGGCCTTAAATAACATTACATTGTTTCTGTTTTGTTAAAACTGAACGTTACTCAAGTTCTGCTTCACAGTCAACCACAGAACTTATCCATTCAAGTTCTGTAGTCAACATTGCTGATGTTAAAAAAGCAAGTAGTAGTATAAAAAATACTACGACTGAATTTCTGCTTTGATTCTTTCATATATTTCATAAATAAATGATAAATAGTTATAATAGTATGCAGTATTGCTACAAAACACAAAATGGGTTCTAGCGATACTTGTAACTGTACTGTGTAGCATTAAAAACTATACATTCAGTATTTAATATGTAAAACTATACGATCACAAACTCAACATCTAATGTGTAAACTGTATGGCCATCTCACCCTTGTCCCTATGCTGGTGACGAGTGCGGAGCCAGAGACTCGTTACATTAATGTTCAGAATATTTCTTCATTCAGAAAGGCAGCTACTTTATTTCCAAAATGATCATAATCTTTGTGCAATTCCTTGTTCATGCAGACATTTTGAGACTGAGGCCAAGCTAGTTATAGCATTCGTGTTTGTGTGAGTTAAGTATGCAAACAGTCAGTGAACAGTGAGCTACTCACAGCTTTGTGTCACTTCTGAATGACTAAGTTTACCAGACGTCTCAGTCTGCAGCTCCAGTATCCTAGTCTGCAGTGCTGATCTTTGTAGAGCTGAAAACATAAAGGATGAAGCAGTGAAATCATACATAGAATTGAGACTGAGACTGAGTGGCTCTGCTGTACTGAGACTGAGTGACTCTGCTGTAATGAGACTGAGTGACTCTGTTGTACTGAGACTGAGTGACTCTGCTGTACTGAGACTGAGTGACTAGTGACAATGGTTTAAAATAACCAATAACATAAAAATAACTGTTTATTGTTGGAAGAACGCTTATTGACCTGGTGTGGCCTTTGAGCCTGTAGCTTAGGGATAAAAGGCTGAGGTATGCATGTTAGTGAACAAAGCAACAACATGTGTCACAAGAAAGAATCTTATGCAAAATCTTGCCATGAAAATACAATTCTGAAAAAGAATATTTCCTTTTTCACCAACAATACCTACAACATTAACACTTACAGTAGAGGCCCAGTGTGGTTCTGTTCTGATAGTAAACTCCTCATTAACACTTACAGTAGAGGCCCAGTGTGGTTCTGTTCTGATAGTAAACTCCTCATTAACACTCACAGTAGAGGACCAGTGTGGTTCTGTTCTGATAGTAAACTCCTCAATAACACTTACAGTAGAGGCCCAGTGTGGTGATGAGAGAGATCAGAGTGATGAGCCACAGAGAGATGAACAGCAGTGATGTCCTCTTCCACAGAGAGTCTCTCCGAGCAGAGCTCTGACCCACTGAGGACAATCAGTGTAAATTACAACAGTGCTATGAGATGTAATGTTTTTCTTTCCTGAATGATATATAGTCTATAGCGTTATTAGGATGATTTAGAAAGTTCTTTAAGCTATTCCTCCTCCCTCAACTTGTAAAGAAAATTTCCAGAGTAGTGGGAGCACCTACTCAAGCACAGAAACACATGGTTAAGGCATGGTTTAACACTCCAACCACTACATGATGGATTAGTGCTAGAAGCAAGTTCAGATGAAACAGTCATTTGATCGCTGGGAAAGTGCTGCTGATTTTTCCAGGATTTTCTCACCGATGGCATGTGTTCCATGCTGGTCCTGCTCCATGTAGACCCAGGCTGCTCCACGGCCCTCGTGTCCCTGCTCTGCCACACTGTCAGTGTCTCCTGAATAAAGTGTAAGCTTCTTCAGTTCCAGATTCTCAGAAAAGTGCTCCATGACCATTTGTGTGGAAAGTCTGCCTGAAACAGACAAAGCAGAGCACAGATTCCTGTAGGAGAACGATCAACACCCTTTTAATTCTTTCCATTTGAAATGGGTGGAGATCAACACCAAGGGAAACTTGTCTTTGTTTATTTTTTATTTGGCTCATGTCCTGTTTCACTTTAGATAAGACTGTATAATGACCTGCCAGGTTTCCTGGCAGTAATGAGGTGAGCAGAGCTGAGAGAGGCATCTTAGAGGCGAGTAGTTCATAGGTGTGTGCTACTGCAAAATATGCCGAAATATGAAACATGCCTTGCCCTCTTCCAGTCTAGCCGATCTTATCTCTTGCTCTCTCCCAGTAATGTTGTCTCTACTTTGGACAGGCTTGCCCTCTCCCTATGCTTGTTTGAGTTTTCGCGTTGTACAACAACTTGTCTGCTTCTCTACCACTGAATTTCAACCTTGAGTATCGAAGAAGCCTAAGATATATAAACTAATCGTACTTTGAAATGACAAGCCCTATTTAATCTGCCACTCACACCTGCATTGCATCTACCTACTCTGCTGTATGGGGTCACTTTTTAGGCAAACCATATATACAAGTAAAATAAACAGAGCTACAATGAGAAACTCAACTTTATGGCAGCCACAACACGATTTGGAAGCCGCAGTTTAGTGCTGAAAACACCAACTGTACTGCTACCCAAATGCCTTATTTGTCCTGGCACTTACTCCTGGAGGTAAGTCAGCTGCCAAATTTGTCAGATAAAGTTAAGAAAATGATAATGTTTCAGTTGCAATCAAAGTGAAATGGTATGTTTTATAACCTTAATTTCATCTTAATTTATCACCTATAATTTCATAATGTATACTATGTAGAAGATCCCCTTTCTGTCAGCATTCACAGTGATATGCAATGGGTACACAGCTGTTTTTACATTGTTTTTTTTTTATTATTTTATCATATCTTTATCAAAAAGCAATTCATGTGCTTTCATGAGGGTCACAAATCATACATCATCACATACCCTCTCGTCACTCTGGTGATTTAGGGACGTTTGGTGCTACGCATGCTCCCTACAGCATAAAGTTTGCCGTCCATTTCGGCTCTGTCATTGCTGTGTTTTGACGCGTGACGATTCTATTGCAGAGCCAAAATGGCTGAAGTACTACACTGAAGGTTGACTTTGGACTTTTTCCCCAAACAAAGCTTCTTGTAACAGTAGGCTGCAGAAGCTCTGCTTGGTGTAGTGGTAAGATTTAAAGTCGTTTTTAAAAGTATTCGTTATATAATGGTATCCATATTTTCTAACTAGTTAATTTCGATGGAAAGTATACATTGCTTACGACTAATAAGAGGGTTCTACTTTTCAGCAAACCTTGCTAAGGGGGCAATTTTCAGACTTTGATATCTTTAACACAACATTCGTTTTGTGCTAATTCAATCAGCCAGTTAGCAAAGTTTGCAACCTAGCCAGCTGCCGTAAGTCAACCGAAAAAATCAAGCTTCGGTGCCGCATATCGCATTGGGAGAAAGTACAGGTGTCAATGGTCCGTTTTAATTCTGAGAGTTTGCTTGGTAGTGTCAGTACCTTTCACCTACATCCTTCGAGAGGAGACCGCGATAAAAAAGAAGGACTCTTAAATTCGAAAAGGTATTACTCGATACTGTAAGTGGATTGCAAAAACTTAAGCGAGGACGACTGGAACACGTGTCTTACGTATTATGGAAGTTTGTTATTCCGAGTACAAGAACAAGCTGTACAAAAACTGATGAAAGAATAGGAAAGCAGATTACATTCAAATATCAGGTTTTAAAATGTGGATACATGAGCTAGATGTTGTCAAAGGTTGTGCTGCGCACAGTGATGGAGTGACGTATGAGCAGAGGATGACGTTATCGGTGACGCTTGAGGAGGGTAGTTTCTGTGCAGTGCAGTGACCTGTTGCATGGTTAGTTGGGGTCCAGGCAAGCTTCTAGTTAGGTGACAACTTCAAAGACCAATGGAGAATGACAGATAAATAGCTGGTTATGTCAAACAAAACTGAATTATTTAAAAACATTTTGATACTATACTTGAGTTCTTCTGATGCACAGCTGGGAGGCATTATCGGCATTAAGAGTGGAATTTGAAATGAAACGCTCAGTGTGTATCCCTGCATTAATTAAACTGCAGACAGTCAGTCAGTCAGTTTTGAGTTTTCTCTGCTCTTTGTGCCTCGGTCTCCACCCACAGAGGGATGTTTAGGTGGGCACAGACCAGTCTCGTTGTTGGGCGTAGGATGATGTCACAACAAAATCTTGCTGGGAAGGTTGCCATAGTGACTGCATCCACAGATGGGTAATTATATAAAAAATTATTCAAATTAATACTGCCTGTGCTTGCAATTTGTACATCATGCAGTATTGTGTCAACGCACCGTAGTGTGCAATCAGTGTGCATATAGTATATCAACCATCTCAGTGCAGTGTTAATGTACTGTGGTGTAAAGGCAGTGTACTGTATTAACTTTCATTACAGTGTTAATGTACTGTAGTTTGGAGGCAGTGTACTGTATTAACTCTCATTGCAGTGTTAATGTACTGTGGTGTAAAGGCAGTGTACTGTATTAACTTTCATTACAGTGTTAATGTACTGTGGTGTGCAGGCAGTGTACTATATTAACTCTCATTGCAGTGTTAATGTACTGTAGTTTGGAGGCAGTGTACTGTATTAACTCTCATTGCAGTGTTAATGTACTGTAGTTTGGAGGCAGTGTACTGTATTTACTCTCATTGCAGTGTTAATGTACTGTGGTGTAAAGGCAGTGTACTGTATTAACTCTCATTGCAGTGTTAATGTACTGTGGTGTAAAGGCAGTGTACTGTATTAACTCTCATTGCAGTGTTAATGTACTGTGGTGTAAAGGCAGTGTACTGTATTAACTTTCATTACAGTGTTAATGTACTGTAGTGTGCAGGCAGTGTACTGTATTAACTCTCATTGCAGTGTTAATGTACTGTGGTGTAAAGGCAGTGTACTGTATTAACTTTCATTACAGTGTTAATGTACTGTAGTTTGGAGGCAGTGTACTGTATTAACTGTCATTGCAGTGTTAATGTACTGTAGTGTGCAGGCAGTGTACTGTATTAACTCTCATTGCAGTGTTAATGTACTGTAGTGTGCAGGCAGTGTACTGTATTCACTCTCATTGTCGTGTTAATGTCTCTCCCAGCATTGGCCTGGCTGCAGCACAAGCATTAGGGCTCAGAGGGGCTCATGTTGTTGTGAGCAGCCGGCGGAAGGAGAATGTGGAAAAGGCCGTGGCGCTGCTGCAGAGCAAGAAGATAAAAGTGACCGGAACTACTTGTAATGTTGGGAAGAGAGAAGACAGGGAAAGACTGGTAAACATGGTGAGATGGTGTTACACTATGTTCACTACATTGACTACACACTGCAGTAATGTTCATCCACACTGACTGAACACTACAGTACACTAACACTGCACTGAGAGAGAGGGTTAATACAGTATATACACACTGACTGCACACTACAGTACACTAACACTGCACTGAGAGAGAGGGTTAATACAGTATATACACACTGACTGACTGCACACCACACTACATTAACACTGCACTGAGAGAGATGGTTAATACAGTATATACACACTGACTGCACACTACAGTACATTAACACTGCACTGAGAGAAAGGGTTAATACGATATATACTCACTGACTGCGCTCTACAGTACATTAACACTGCACTGAAAGAAAGGGTTAATATGATATATACTCACTGACTGCACACTACAGTACATTAACACTGCACTGAGAGAGAGAGGGTTAATACAGTATATACACACTGACTGCACACTACAGTACATTAACACTGCACTGAGAGAGAGAGGGTTAATACAGTATATACACACTAACTGACTGCACACTACAGTACATTAACACTGCACTGAGAGAGAGAGGGTTAACACAGTATATACACACTGACTGCCTGTTGTAACAGCAGTGTGTAATGCAGGGTTGTGTGTTGTGTGCAGACTGTGGAACAGTGTGGAGGTGTGGATATCTTGGTGTCTAATGCTGCAGTGAATCCTTTCTTTGGAAACATCCTGGACTCGACCGAGGAAGTTTGGGACAAGGTAACATGTCTCACAGTCACAGTGCCAGACACAGGGTAACAAGTCACAGTCACAGACACAGTGCCAGACACAGGATAACAAGTCACAGTCACAGACACAGTGCCAGACACAGGGTAACATGTCTCACAGTCACAGTGCCAGACACAGGATAACGAGTCACAGTGCCAGACACAGGGTAACAAGTCACAGTCACAGTGCCAGACACAGGATAACGAGCCTCTCAGTCACAGTGCCAGACACAGGATAACGAGTCACAGTCACAGTGCCAGACACAGGATAACGAGTCACAGTCACAGTGCCAGACACAGGGTAACGAGTCTCACAGTCACAGTGCCAGACACAGGATAACGAGTCGCAGTCACAGTACACATTTCTCACAGATCTTTCATTAGTTTTCATTTAAAAAGTTGTGTTGGAAAAATCTGGTTCTATACTTTTGGGTCTGTTGAGCGGTTCTGAGGTCTGGAACATGAGCTCCTGTTTGTCGTTCCATTCTGTCCATTCTCTTTATTAATGAAGGTTGTTGAAAACATATCTCTGGTCAGCTGCACCTCACATAGTATGCGTTCCACACATAAGAGAGAGCGTTTCAGCCCCCTACCCAGTGATGCACACGTTTTTGAAGCTGCAGGACCATGTTTGCGATTACTGTTTTCTGACTGCTCTGTGTTCTCAGATACTGGATGTAAACGTGAAAGCGGCATTCCTTCTGACCAAACTCACTGTGCCTCACATGGAGGAAAGAGGGTGAGAGAGAAGGAGGGGGTTAGTGGTGAAGATTGGGTGAGGTTTTGTGATATTCTGTTAGCCCTGTGTGTGTGATAATGCAGGGTCTGAACCCAAGGTGTGCCTTCAAATTCAGGGCAAAACATCATATCAGTTTAAACAGTACAGATCCCTCATTTCCCTGAGTGTTTCTGTGAGTGTGCTTTTCTGCTTGTGACTCTGATTGGCTAGTGTGTTAAATCCTGCATTCTCATTGGTCTGTGCATTTCAGGGGCGGGTCAGTTGTGTTTGTGTCATCAGTTGCTGGGTATCAGCCGATGCAGGTGAGGAAAAGGAGGCGGCGGGGGGGGGTGCGTGTTTGACAAGAGTAGAAGAGTAGTTACATGAAAGCGAATTCTGAGGTGGCTGAATAACAGTGTGGCAGCTGGTGCAGTGTAAGATGGCTCTGTTTTCCCCCAGGCCCTGGGCCCTTACAGTGTGAGTAAGACGGCTCTGCTGGGTCTGACCCGAGCGCTGGCCCCAGAGCTCGCCCACTGCAACATCCGTGTTAACTGTGTGGCCCCCGGTGTGATCCAAACTCGCTTCAGCTCCGCGGTGAGCTCCACAGCCCGCTCTTCCTCTCCCTACCTCTCATCTATTCTGTGTCACCTGTGAAAGACTGACTGTGAGTGTAAAAACTGTGTAATTCCTTCTGCTCTCTCAGCTCTGGCAGAATGAGGATATTGTGGAGGAGTTCAAGAAGCAACTGAGCATCAAAAGGTATACCTCTCCACTAGCCTAGCACCTCTCTGCTAGCGTAGCACACCAGGCTGTTACCTCACTGCTAGTGTAGCACACCAGGCTGGTACCTCACTGCTAGTGTAGCACACCAGGCTGGTACCTCACTGCTAGTGTAGCACACCAGGTTGGTACCTCACTGCTAGTGTAGCACACCAGACTGGTACCTCTCTGCTAGTGTAGCACACCAGACTGGTGCCTCTCTGCTAGCGTAGCACACCAGGCTGGTACCTCACTGCTAGTGTAGCACACCAGACTGGTGCCTCTCTGCTAGTGTAGCACACCAGGCTGGTACCTCACTGCTAGTGTAGCACACCAGGCTGGTACCTCACTGCTAGTGTAGCACACCAGACTGGTACCTCTCTGCTAGTGTAGCACACCAGGCTGGTACCTCACTGCTAGTGTAGCACACCAGACTGGTGCCTCTCTGCTAGCGTAGCACACCAGGCTGGCACCTCTCTGCTAGCGTAGCACACCAGGCTGGTGTCTCTCTGCTAGCGTAGCACACCAGGCTGGCACCTCTCTGCTAGTGTGGCACACCAGGCTGGTACCTCTCTGCTAGCGTGGCACACCAGGCTGGTACCTCTCTGCTAGCGTGGCACACCAGGCTGGTGCCTCTCTGCTAGCGTGGCACACTAGGCTGGTACCTCTCTGCTAGCGTAGCACACCAGGCTGGTGCCTCTCTGCTAGCGTAGCACACCAGGCTGGCACCTCTCTGCTAACGTAGCACACCAGACTGGTGCCTCTCTGCTAGCGTAGCACACCAGACTGGCGCCTCTCTGCTAGCGTAGCACACCAGGCTGGCACCTCTCTGCTAGCGTAGCACACCAGGCTGGCACCTCTCTGCTAGTGTGGCACACCAGGCTGGTGCCTCTGCTAGCGTAGCACACCAGGCTGGCACCTCTCTGCTAGCGTAGCACACCAGGCTGGTACCTCTCTGCTAGTGTGGCACACCAGGCTGGTGCCTCTGCTAGCGTAGCACACTAGGCTTGTGCCTCTACACTACTACATGTTACTGTTGTTACAGGCTGAATGTGTTTGTAATGTTTGTGAGCTTGTCACTATGGTTACAGGTTGGGACATCCTCAGGAAGTGGGTGGAGTCATCGCATTCCTGTGTTCAGAGGAGGCATCCTACATTACTGGAGAAACGATCACTGTGACCGGAGGAATGAGCTGCAGGCTGTGAGAGAGAGAGAGATGGAGAGAGAAAGAGAGAAAGATGGAGAGCAGGAGCTGCTCTATCACTCGGGTTTCCCACGTGGGCCTGACCTCTCCCCTGTCACAGGCTGATATTCGCTGCAGTGGATGTGTTAATGATCAGTGTGTTTATGTCCAGTTTGTTGCACAATAACGGCGATCTTACAGCGAAGGACAGAGGCAGACAGCAGGCCAGATGAAGAGCATTCCTACTGTGCAGTGACCAGAAGGAGGGAGAGGAACAGACTGCAATAATCTGCCTGTGTACAAATTCAGAATGCTAAAATAATTTAGCACAGGGTAGCAAATAAACAGAACTTTGTTGCACCATCCATCCTGCTTTTTCCTCTCTGTTTGGAAATCTCAGGCTCTGCACCCTGACGTATGCTGCCAGCCACCTGCCAGCTCTGTGTGTGCCCCTCTTCAGTGAGTAACCAAACCTAGAAACATTCAGTGCTGTCCTAAACACCCTATGAGTTTTATATTGCTGCAGTTTAGCAGCATATTCGCAATGACAGTTTTTCAATAGGGCTGATATGTAGCAAACAGATAACTGTTCCAGCAGGATGAGCATGTAGCTAGCTGGACACCAATTTGTCTCATAATGGTCACTCATTGTCTAAAAAACCTGAGTTACTGTATTCATCAGAATTCAGGTCCCAGGGTTCATCAACTGCCAGGGATTCCAAAATTCTCGAGTCACATGTCATCTGCTTAAAAGGAATATCTTTTATTTAGGTAGTTTTAATACAGTCTGATACAGGTTTTTCACATGTTAACTAAAATCCTTTAACAAAATTTTTGCACAATACCAACACAGAGACAGCCATGTTCACTCATGCATGCATTCCACTTGATTACAGGAAGTAGCTAGGTCACATGAAGGGATGGACAGATTTGATGAAAGACAGAAAAAGGGGGTTCCTCTGTGGGATAGGCTGGGTTTCAGTGTGGGGGTGTGGCCTGTCAGGCCAGGCTGGACCCACAGTACTCCCTTAGCGTTGGAACAAAGGTGTTGTGCTTGGTCCTGTAGTACTGCTCGACAAACAGCTGGGGGAGACAGAGAGCAGGGTCTCTACCGATGAACTTCACACAAACAGATACACTTCCTCATACTAAACTACACACCCAGCACTTGTGTACGCACCAAAACTCATATACTCACTCTCTGACACACGTGCGTGCGAGCACACACACAAACATGCGGCAGGGTGTGACCATCCACACACAATCACCACAACCAAAACAATTCAAAACTCACTCTTCCTCTCACATGACTGATTTCCTCATCTTCAGAATCTATGATTATGTCATCGTCTCCAGCAGGAGTGATGGACTTCCTACCTGTGGAGGGGAGAGGAATAAATCTTAGTCACAGTAGCACTGTTTCCATTTCAGAGTCAATCTGCTACGGCCCTGTTTAAATATGAACGCTGCATTCACACTGAGGCCTGTTTAGATATGAACGCTGCATTCACACTGAGGCCTGTTTAAATATGAACACTGCATTCACACTGAGGCCTGTTTAAATATGAACACTGCATTCACACTGAGGCCTGTTTAAATATGAACACTGCATTCACACTGAGGCCTGTTTAAATATGAACACTGCATTCACACCGAGGCCTGTTTAAATATGAACACTGCATTCACACCGAGGCCTGTTTAAATATGAACACTGCATTCACACTGAGGCCTGTTTAAATATGAACACTGCATTCACACCGAGGCCTGTTTAAATATGAACACTGCATTCACACTGAGGCCTGTTTAAATATGAACACTGCATTCACACTGAGGTCTGATTAAACCTGAACACAAAGGGGCAGTATAGAGAGTCATGCTGTACCTCTGCTATGGCTCCTGAGGGCAATGACAGGGGAGAGACCCAATGAAATGGGGAGCGTGACGCAGTTCCTATACCACAGAAATGCATTTCAGTTCAGCGTGTTTATGAATGCAAAAACAAATGCCTGTCCCCACCCACCAACCTTTCTCTTGTGTACTCATCTTCTCAAGCACACGCTCAAGCACACACAGACACACACACACACACACACACACACACAGTCATTGCTCCTCTTACTCCTTCTCTGACGAATATGAGGGCTGCTTCTGAGGGGCTACGCTGGCGCTCAACTTCCTCTTCACACCCCTCCCTCTCCGCCTACATGACGTCCCCTCTGTTACCACTGGTGACTGTCTCTGTGGAGACCGTGTGGCCTCAGTCACCACTAGCAAACGTCTCTGTGGAGACTGTATTCCATTCCCCTGGCAATGAGGGCGCTCCAAGCCGGGAAGTGTGTCAGTGCTCAGCCGATGGAGGAGAACCCAGGGCTGCCTCTTCAGACAGGAAGTGAGCACTGGGGACAGGCCTGCCACTTCCTGTCCAATTTGGAGTGTCTGCCCTGCATCCTGACCTCCACACTTTTCCTCTCTTGCACTCTCTCTCTCCCTTCTCCTCAAGCGCTCGCTCACTCTCCGTCTCATGCTCTTCTCATCCTGTTGGTCCAGACTGGCTTCCCCCTCCTGTCTGCTCTGTTTGGGCAGGCCTTTTGGTTCCAGCCCAGCGCTGAGGCTCAATCTCTCCTGCCTCACCCTGTCAGGGGGGCTGGCCTTCCCTGTCACAGTCTCTGCCTTCTCATCGTCCAGGGGAGTGGAGGCTCCACCCCTGCCCTCACTGACCACAGAAGCTCCAGACTCCGCCTCCATGCCATCAGTGGGTGTGGCCAGGGCATTCCCCACCCCTGTAGCACAGGAGGCTGTGAGAGGCAGGTTCTGACTGGTCAACAGCCCAATCACAGGTGTAATAGGGGAACTCTTTCCTTGCTTGTGACTGGCTGACAGCTTTACAGAGGTGCCTGATTGGCCAAAAGGGTCTGCCGTTGTTGGTTTGGTGCACAGGACTCGACCAGAGGGAGGAAGAGACAGGGAGGAGAGGATAGAGTCACCCATGGAGGAGGGGAGAGCTGCAACAGAGAAAGAGAAAGAGAGAGAACTACTTACTCAAACAGAAACCAGGTTCACACAAGCAGCAGCTCAGAGGGGTGATGAGGGCTTAACTCTGAAAGTTCTGTTTCTGTGTGTGCTCTGAAAGGAGTCAGCGTTTTGGCTGCGACCCTCACTTCTCCTTTCTGGTAGCTATGGTAACCCAGCACATTATCACTCCTAACGCTTACGGCATTTGCCACCATTCTCAGACCAAAGCCACAGTCCTCTTCCTCTCTTCCTCCTTCTGCTTTCTTCAACCTATTCTGTGAGACAAATAAACTGCACACTGACCCAACCCCACCAAACCCACTGACCCAGCTCACTGACCCAACCCCACCAAATATACTGACCCAGCACACTGACCCAACCCCCAACACACTGACCCAGCACACTGACACAACCCCACCAAACATACTGACCCAGCACACTGACCCAACCCCACCAAACATACTGACCCAGCACACTGACCCAACCCCACCAAACACACTGACCCAGCACACTGACACAACCCCACCAAACATACTGACCCAGCACACTGACCCAACCCCACCAAACACACTGATCCAGCAAAACCACACACACTTACTTAGCAGAATGGTCTACCATAATAATACAGCTACACACTACATCATTGGCAGACTGTATCTACAGACACGCTGTGATGCCCAGCTCACGTTCCCTCTGGGTTTGCCCTCTCTTTGGGGAATGGGGCACACCTCCACAGCACTCATCTGTTCACCGGTATCTTAGCCCACCTGTGGGAACTGTCTGAGCTGTGTTCTATATATAACAAGACAGACGCACTGAGTGTGTCCTGTACAGGTAAGGGTGTGTGTCAGTAGACTGGTTCACCAAGTGTATCCAGGTCTGTGAACTGTATAAATAAAGGTGTGCTTGATGAACATAGAGGTGCATTACATACAGGTAAAGGTGTGTTTCACATAGGGAGAGGTGCATTACATACAGGTAAAGGTGTGTGTCGTATAGGGAGAGGTGCATTACATACAGGTAAAGGTGTGTGTCGTATAGGGAGAGGTGCATTACATACAGGTAAAAGTGTGTGTCGTATAGGGAGAGGTGCATTACATACAGGTAAAGGTGTGTTTCGTACAGATAGACGTATGTGTATTATAGGTAGAGGTGTGTATGTTGTACAGGTAGTGTGTGTGTTGTGTAGATAGAGGTATGTGTATTATAGGTAAAGGTGTGTATGTTGTACAGGTAGGTGTGTTGGAGCATACCGTATGTGCCCAGGTGACCCAGCAGTTTTTGATGCCGCAGCAGAATGTGGAGGAGCTGAGGCTGAGAGACAGCCTGCACACATTCCTCCTGGACAGAGGGGGCAGCACTGAGCCATGAGACCGTCTGAGGGTGACAGACACAGGATAACACGCTGAACCAGACCCAACAGATCTCAGATCAACACGGCTGCACATATAATCAGCCACAGTAAACAGAGACAAACAGAGAGGACTAGATGACCAGTACTCCTGAGTTAGCACGAGTGTTTCTGTGTGTATGTGCATAAGGTGTGTGTGCAAGACAGAGTGTGCAAGTGCATTGGTTACTGGTACCTGAGCCAAGAGAATGTGTGGAAGTGTCTGTGCGGGGCTTGTGGTACCTGAGCCAGGTGAATGTGTGGAGGTGTCTGTGCGGGGCTTGTGGTACCTGAGCCAGGTGAATGTGTGGAGGTGTCTGTGCGGAGTTTGTGGTACCTGAGCCAGGTGAATGTGTGGAGGTGTCTGTGCAGAGTTTGTGGTACCTGAGCCAGGTGAATGTGTGGAGGTGTCTGTGCGGGGCTTGTGGTACCTGAGCCAGGTGAATGTGTGGAGGTGTCTGTGCGGAGTTTGTGGTACCTGAGCCAGGTGAATGTGTGGAGGTGTCTGTGCAGAGTTTGTGGTACCTGAGCCAGGTGAATGTGTGGAGGTGTCTGTGCGGAGTTTGTGGTACCTGAGCCAGGTCGGGCACTGGTAGAAGCTGGTCCAGCCTGGACAGGAACTCCCAAAAAAGCTTCTCTAATGCCATGTCAAACTGGGGGCCATACTCAACCACAAACTCCACCTGTGAGACAGAGAATATTCTGCTTTGGCAGGATTACCATGGTGGTCCTACCAATTAATCAAACTGAACTGATACAGTTGACAGGAAATGACATGAGAGTGGGCGGGGCCAGACCTGGAAGAAGTCCTGTCTTTGTGCAGGGCTCTCCAGGAGAGATCGCACAAGCAGCTTAAAGGAACATGCTGCTGTCTCCACCTTCTCATCTCTCTCCTGAAACACAACACAGCAGTTATACACACACACTCTCACACACACGCACACACTCTCACACACGCACAAACACTCTCATCCACACACATACACGCGCACAGACGCACAAACACACACTCTCACACACTCACAAACACATACACTCACACATGCACAAACACACACTCTCACACACTCACAAACACAAACTTTCATACATCCACTCTCTCACACACGCACGAACACACTCAGCAAACAAACAGCCCATTTCAGAGAGTGATGCGAGGGTGCATGTGGGGGGGGGGTACTCACCCCTTGGCAGGGGGGGGTCTGGATCCTCTCTAAATGCCGCAGGATGGAGGGGGGGTCAGGGGGGTCCTGAGTGCGGCACAGCTCCATGATCATCTGCACAGAAGAAGAACCCCAAACCATCAGCACTGATTAAACACAAATTACACCCCAAATCAAACAAATAACCAGGACTGGAGTTAAACCTGCAGACACTGCCCCCCTCCAGGACTGGAGTTAAACCTGCAGACACTGCCCCCTCCAGGACTGGAGTTAAACCTGCAGACACTGCCCCCTCCAGGACTGGAGTTAAACCTGCAGACACTGCCCCCTCCAGGACTCGAGTTAAACCTGTAGACGCTGCCCCCTCCAGGACTGGAGTTAAACCTGAAGACACTGTGGCCCTCCAGGACTGGAGTTAAACCTGCAGACACTGCGGCCCTCCAGGAGTGGAGTTACACCTGCAGACACTGCCCCCTCCAGGACTGGAGTTAAACCTGCAGACACTGCCCCCTCCAGGACTAGAGTTAAACCTGCAGACACTGCCCCCTCCAGGACTGGAGTTAAATCTGCAGACACTGCGGCCCTCCAGGACTGGAGTTAAACCTGCAGACACTGCCCCCCCATGACTGGAGTTAAACCTGCAGACACTGCCCCCTCCAGCCAGTCCCTATCATTCAGCTCCACCCCTCTGACACTTCCATATCACAGAGCACTGCCCCCTTACCCTTGCTTGCAGGCCCAGAGTTAGCTTGGCCCTGTGCCTGTAACTAAGCAACCCAGGGACCATCTCTGAAATAGACGACACAAACTCCTCCAACTTCCCATAATGCAGTACATCTTTCCTCTGCATCACTTGCCACATCGCTGCGGAGACCAGCCTCATGGGAGGAGCCAAAACACGCAGCGAAGCCATGGAAACGGTGTGATCTGAACCAGCAGAATGAGAAATTAACACTGCACTGAGAGACAGGGTTAATACATATACACTAACTGACTGCACACCAGTACATTAACACTGCACTGAGAGAGAGGGTTAATACAATACATATACACTAACTGACTGCACAGTACACTACACTGACAGAGAGGGTTAATACACTATATACACATTGACTGCACACAACAGTCATTAACACTGCACTGAAAGAGTTAATACAGTATATAAGCAAGAGGGTTAATACAGTGCATGCACACGGACTGATTGCACGCTACGGTACATTAACATTATGTATCATTATTCGTCGGTTTTAAAAATAAATATTCTAAGACCCTTCAATACCGAGCTCAGGAACGCGGTTGACATTACAAATACCATGATAGATAGCTAATACAGCTACATAGCATAGTTATTTTTCCACTCTGAATGGGGGTGAAGAGAACAAATACAGTTTCTAAAACTTTCAGTCCGACAGTGTAGCTATGCATGCATCATGTGACAACCGATTAGGCGCTTACATACCAGAATGTCCTTCCCCGACAAAGGTCCCAGATTCCATTTCAGATAATATTACACTCGCAAATGAAGTTAAAAGTGTTGGCTATGTACATGTGTAAAAACACCGGTATGTAATATTTTATCAATGAGAGCTATTTTTCCGGCGACAAAAGTCTGTTTTCATTTGTTTCCAAAGACCATGAAAACAATGCTTCCAAAGACCTATACTAAAACAGTGACACATCCGTGCAAAAGCAGTGTTAAATATTTGCCTAATAACTATCGGTGGTCTGAAGGTACAGTTGTCCTGCTAGTAAGTTTCAGGAAATATTTCTGCTCTCCCGCCATCTCATCTACCGGAAATACAACCGCTCTGGTTCTAGGATGTTACGTCATGGCATGGTTTGTGTACGCGCTGTTAAGACTCTTATCATGATTTGTGCCTGGCTGTGGAAGACGGGGCTTTTCACCCGACATATTTGAGGAGTGTTCGGGTAGTCGGGGTCCACACCGCTCATCGTGAATGGAGTTTTTACGTACACGGAGGAAAGTTGTTGGCATAACTAAGTTAACGTAAACAAGTGTCATGACAAATTATTTCAGCAACAGTGAAAATCACTAAAGGAAAATACTTTGCCAATATGTGAATTAAATATAAACCGCAATAAAAACACGTAACGTCCACATTCTGTTGAAGGCTTACATTCATTAGTTTTGACTCCAAAGGCTAGAGAAAACAGTCTTTTCTTCAGATTTGTGGGGCAGCAATCATTAGTCAGATAAATGCTGGTAACAGAGGGAATGAGATGCCTTTTCTCAAGCAGGCATGAAAAACCAGCCTCACTCCACAGTCTGCATAACATTTAATAAATTAAAAACCTGACTCCTTTTTTTGTTTTGTAAAAACAAAAAGGTAAACACTACTACTACTTACTAGTTAATATATACTTGAAATAATTCCAAATTCTGTGAACTTCGTGATGTTTTTGCATTGCCTTATTTTAGTATTCAGGCCAGGCAGCTGAAAGAGCGACAGGAAAGACTTTGCCCTGTGTTATCTCTGTGTGAGTGATCTCACAGGCCTGTTTAAAGTCCTCTCTCAGCCTTTCTGTATCAGTGAAGAGCAAAATCCTACAGACCCACGCTTCTTACTCAAAGACAGCATAGAAAAGAAACAGGAGAAAAAGGATAAAAGCATTGGAAGAAAGAAGGAGGGAAACAGAAGGTTTCTACATCTGAGCTCAGGAATGGAGACAATGTTAAAGTGAGTTATTTGCCACTCAGGTATGCCATCACCTTAACTGACATAGATGGACACATGATATTGTAATATATATGTCATTATATCACTGAGGTAGGTACATGGTGGGTGTAAAAATGTTGACCATCTCTTTTATATTTATTCTTCAATTCTCCAAATGCTGGGCAGCGTGCAGTCTCAGCCGAGCCAGCTCAGGGCTGAGGAGTGGTCAGTGTTTTTAATCGAACACACTGGCTATATCTCCTGTCCAACCTGTGCAGTTTACAGAGCGGAGGGGTAGAGAAAGCCGCTCTGCTCTTTGTTGGGAGGGCACTGTCTGCAGAGAAGGGCCCCCCTTTTGTGTCTAGGATTTGATGTTGAGACCCTGCTGTCTTCATGACTGAGAGCTCTGACTGGGAGCTCGTGGCTCCACTGCGATGAGTCAGTCTTTATTCTGGATCCTGGATAACACCACACAGCAGCGAATGTGGTCAACGGTCCATCTTTACATTTTCATTTTCAGACATGCAGCAAACGTGTTTCTCCTATATTATGGACACACTGCACATTTGAAACACTACCTCAGTTTCACCTCTAGGAGGCCACAGAGCCAGGTTAGCAGAGCTCTGAATTACAAAACCTGGTCCCAAAAAAAAAAAAAAAAATCATAGCTTAGAAATAAAGGTGATATAAAAAGGCATGAGGTCTGTCTCAGTCCTGCTGCATTTCATTTTGTCCAAAATATCACTTTCTCAAAGTATCTTGTTGTACTTGAGTCATAAACATTGCACAATATTTTACATGAAAACTGTGTGATAATGGATCCTTATCCTTATCTAATCCATTCTGTGTGTATATAGTGTATTAAACCTCTCTCTCTCAGTGCAGTGTTAATGTACTGTAGTATGCAGTCAGTCAGTGTGTATATAGTGTATTGACCCTCTCTCTCAGTGCAGTGTTAATGTACTGTAGTGTGCAGTCAGTCAGTGTGTATATAGTGTATTGTCCCTCTCTCCCTCAGTGCAGTGTTAATGTACTGTAGCGTGCAGTCAGTCAGTGTGTACATACTGTATTAACCCTCTCTCAGTGCAGTGTTAATGTACTGTAGCGTGCAGTCAGTCAGTGTGTACATACTGTATTAACCCTCTCTATCAGTGCAGTGTTAATGTACTGTAGTGTGCAGTCAGTCAGTGTGTATGTAGTGTATTGACCCTCTCTCTCTCAGTGCAGCAGTAATGTACAGTGCTGTTATACAGGTCTGTGTCGAGGCGGGTGTGGTCCCCCCCCCAGAAACCCTTCAGAGCATGCTCCAGTGACAGAGCCACAAGGAAAGGCGTGACCGCAGGAACACTGGACGAGCTGAGAAACAGGGTAAGAGCTGGGGCTCTGGACCCGGGGGGGGGGGGGGGGGGGGGTAGTGAGTGGGCAGGGGGGGGTGTGATTGGGGGGAGCTCTGGGTACGGGGGGGGGGGGGGGGGGTTAGTGAGTGGGCAGGGCTGTGCTGTGATTGGCTGGAGCTCTGGGTACAGGAGGGAAGGGCAGGGTTAGTGGGCAGGGCTGTGCTGTGATTGACAGGCTCTCTCCTTTAGGTCGCTCAGGTTCTCTTGCTGTCCTGCTCCATGCTCAGGCTGGTCTGTGAGGAGGATGGAACTGAGGTGGAGACAGACGACTTCCTGTTCTCTCTGCCCGACAACACTGTACTGATGGCCCTGCAACCCGGAGAGACATGGACCCCCTCTGCTGTGAGTGAACGTGTGTGAGTGCCCCCCTCCGCTGTGTGTGTATGTGTGTGTGTGAGTGCCCCCCTCCGCTGTGAGTGTGTGTGTGTCATGTGTGACATTGTCACTTATGACAGCCAGGACAGTACTGTGATCTTTCTGTCCCCCTCCTCCCTGTCTTTGTGGTCTCAGAGGGGGAGTGTCTTGCCCTCTGCCAGTAAGAAGCCCCGGACAGGACGAGACATTGCCCGGGTGACCTTTGACCTGTACCGTCTGAACCCACGTGACGTGTTTGGCTCCTTGAGTGTGAAGGCCACCTTTCAGGGCCTGTACTCCGTCAGCGCAGACTTCAAATGCCTGGGCCCCAAAAAAGTACTGAGGTAAGAGAGAGGGAGGGGGAAGAGATGGAGGGAGAAAGAGAGAAAGAAGGGGGGAGAGAGGAGGAAAGGAGCAGGAAAGAGGGAGAAATGGGACAGAGAGCAAGAGAAAAGCAATGGAGAGACAGAAGGGGAGAAAGGAGAGTTTGGGTGAGGGAGGGGGTTCGATGGGATTGGTGGGTAACCCAGTCATTGGGACCGTACAGTATCATTATCGGCTCCACAAAGACGGTGTTTTTTTTAACAATCTTCCCTCCCCCCGCAGAGAGGTCCTCAGGGTGGTCTCCTCTTTGCTGCAGGTCATGGGTCACGTGCTCATTACCTCAGCCTCTGCCATTCGCCGCATCATCGAGGGGGCGGAGTACTGGCACCGCAACCACGCCCCAGAGGACACCTACCTGTCCAACCACTGGGACTGAGCCAAACAAACAGCCAATCACATGACTTCAATGTGCAGCCCCCAACCAATCACACATATAAATATATATTGTCTACTGGATCAAGCTTTAGGAATCCGTCCATCAGTCCAAACCATCAGGGTGAACACAGTGCTGCAGAGCAGTCCATTCCCTGACACCTGCTCTACTGAGTGCTGCAGAGCAGTCCATTCCCTGACACCTGCTCTACTGAGTGCTGCAGAGCAGTCCATGCCCTGACACCTGCTCTACTGAGTGCTGCAGAGCAGTCCATTCCCTGACACCTGCTCTACTGAGTGCTGCAGAGCAGTCCATTCCCTTACACCTGCTCTACTGAGTGCTGCAGAGCAGTCCATTCCCTGACACCTGCTCTACTGAGTGCTGCAGAGCAGTCCATTCCCTGACACCTGCTCTACTGAGTGCTGCAGAGCAGTCCATTCCCTGACACCTGCGCTACTGAGTGCTGCAGAGCAGTCCATGCCCTGACACCTGCTCTACTGAGTGCTGCAGAGCAGTCCATGCCCTGACACCTGCGCTACTGAGTGCTGCAGAGCAGTCCATGCCCTGACACCTGCTCTACTGAGTGCTGCAGAGCAGTCCATGCCCTGACACCTGCTCTACTGAGTGCTGCAGCTGTTCAGGAACAGCTTGTTATGATTGCAAAATTACCAAACAAGTTTACTTGATTACAATTTGAACATAAATATAAACACTATCAGCTTACAGTCATCATTATAAACTCAAAAGTATTGAGGTGTAAATCAGGTATTCATGTATTGTAAAAGTGTACATATATTTTCTATTAGTTTTAATTAAATGTTCTTAAATTGACCTACCTACATTTCGCAGATGCACCCTGTGGTTAAGACATCATTCATAGTGTACTATTTACATTATTTAAAAACAACATATTTAATGCTTTAATATTTGATTTACTTTGCAAATAAAATGAGAATAAATAAATTTCTACCAACACAATGTGCCTGGCTAGTGTTGATCTGAAGTATAAGCTATCTGAGACAGAAAACACAAGCAGGATGTGGTGAGCCTGCTATGCGTTGATCTCCTGCTAATCAAACCAGTAGAGCAACTTGGCCTGAGTCAAACCTCAATGAAGGTGTGACCCCACTGATCCAAGAACAGCCTGCCCATGGAGGTGCTCAAAGCTCAGGCACAATGAAGGTGTGACCCCACTGATCCAAGAACAGCCTGCCAATGGAGGTGCTCAAAGCTCAGGCACAATGAAGGTGTGACCCCACTGATCCAAGAACAGCCTGCCAATGGAGGTGCTCAAAGCTCAGGCACAATGAAGGTGTGACCCCGCTGATCCAAGAGCAGCCTGCCCATGGAGGTGCTCAAAGCTCAGGCACAATGAAGGTGTGACCCCGCTGATCCAAGAGCAGCCTGCCAATGGAGGTGCTCAAAGCTCAGGCACAATGAAGGTGTGACCCCGCTGATCCAAGAGCAGCCTGCCAATGGAGGTGCTCAAAGCTCAGGCACAATGAAGGTGTGACCCCGCTGATCCAAGAACAGCCTGCCCATGGAGGTGTAAACACATTAACCATCATATTGTGTCATGCCAGAGAAAATCGTCCCCACCTCCTCCCCAGACTGGATGTGGGTTGGTGTTCATATTCAGCCAAGTTTGGAGATTTACTGACCCTCAAACCCAAAAGCTCCAAACTCACCGCTGGCGACACAGAAACCCGTCTCCATGGCAACTTCTCTCCCTACACCTCTCTTCATGCAGGGAGGCTGTCATTCCATGGGGGGGTTATGAGAGTCACTCACTCACACACATGCCAACTCATTCAAACACACACTCTCCAATTCAAATTACACTAATGCAGTCACACATTCACTCTCACATTCACTCTTTCACACATACTATAAATTTACTTGTCACACTATTATAGAACATGAGCAAACATATGTTTATTACAAACCTGTACAAAACCCAGGCCATGGCAGGTCTGTGGGTGTGCTCTTACAGATCCAGACTCCCTGACTGCCACAAACCGGAGCCTGTTGCTTTGGCCCATCCAGGCTGAGCTGGAGGGCAGGACACACACTTAAACAGCTGTTTCCAAAGCACCTTAGCACCAGCGTCTGTACACAGCTGTGCCTATTCATTAGCCACAGTTCCCAGACAGCCAGTCTGGTTGGACATGCTACAGCACACTTCAAGTAAATGGCTTCTACAAACCTGGGATTTCAAGTACTTTGACATTACTCCAAATATAATACATTTTATAAATTAAATACCAATTTCAAATTCCAATTAACTATAAAAGATAAATTACCATTTTCACTTATGTACCTCCATCCCTAGAGTTCAGAGGGGAAGTCGAGAAGATAAAGGCCAGAGGTCGCGCAGTTACAGGCTTGGGCTGTGCGTCGGAGTGCTCTCAGGTTAAAGGTCTGCAATCAGGGCGGACTTTCAAGGTTCAGACCCACAGAAGCTGCACCTCCTCTGCTGCTGGCCTCAGTGAGAGATGGAGCTGCACCTCCTCTGCCGCTAGCCTCAGTGAGAGATGGAGCTGCACCTCCTCTGCCGCTAGCCTCAGTGAGAGATGGAGCTGCACCTCCTCTGCCACTAGCCTCAGTGAGAGATGGAGCTGTACCTCCTCTGCCGCTAGCCTCAGTGAGAGATGGAGCTGCACCTCCTTTGCTGCTAGCCTCAGTGAGAGATGGAGCTGCACCTCCTCTGCCGCTAGCCTCAGTGAGAGATGGAGCTGCACCTCCTCTGCCGCTAGCCTCAGTGAGAGATGGAGCTGCACCTCCTCTGCCGCTGGGCAAAGTGAGAGATGGAGCTGCACCTCCTCTAACGCTGGCCTCAGTGACAGATGGAGCTGCACCTCCTCCGCCGCTAGCCTCAGTGAGAGATGGAGCTGCACCTCCTCTGCCGCTGGGCAAAGTGAGAGATGGAGCTGCACCTCCTCTGCCGCTAGCCTCAGTGAGAGATGGAGCTGCACCTCCTCTGCCGCTGGGCAAAGTGAGAGATGGAGCTGCACCTCCTCTGCTGCTGGCCTCAGTGAGAGATGGAGCTGCACCTCCTCTGCCGCTGGCCTCAGTGAGAGATGGAGCTGCATCTCCTCTGCCGCTGGGCAAAGTGAGAGATGGAAACAGCCACACTCTTCACACTTTGGTGATAGCACCTCTATGACAACAAAATGTATTAAAAAAACTGAGATTTCAGTTGACTGGGAGTTTTAACCGCTCTGTTTGCATGATCAGATTTCTGCTTTGCACAGTTCAATCTTTTTCAAATTCAGCCCACAGAGATGAACTCTAGGCTGACGGCAGTAGTAAAGGTTGTTTGGAAAACAGAATGTCCCACGATCTTGCTGCTAAGAATCACCTCAAGAAAGAAACAGCCACACTGTGTGTGAGTGAATGTGAATGAGTGTGTATGTATATATACCAGTGGGTGTGTGTGTGTATGCATATATAAGAGAGCGTGTGTGCGTGTGTGTATTTAGTCATTGAAGGAGCTCATAGTCCAGCTGTCTGTGCTCCAGCCTCATAGCTGAGTGTGTGTGTGTTGGCGCAGCTGTAATGGTCTCATCTTCAAGTGTGTGTCTGTGCAGTCTCTTCAGTCAGTAGGTGTAGCTCTGCACTGCTAAGAATCAGTGATCAGGCAGTGTTTACTGCTTTTGGGAGTGGAGGGCTCAGTCGCTGATGTTGACCTCCACCTCAGCCATGCCACTCTCTTGGAAGGTGAACCAGTCGAGCACCTGCTGGGGGCTCATGCCTGACTTCTTACTGAGCATGCTCACATCTGCCTCCTGCGGTGCTGCCCCTGTCCGTCGCCAGAAGACCTCCAGTGGCCTGATATCCGTCCCAGAGTTCCCTGCAGTCTTGGGCTTCTCCGGGCCCGCCTCAGTGCCTGAAGGCTCCGCCCCTCCCCGCCCACCAACACTAGGAAGCGCAGCTTTCACCTCTGCGACTCCACCCCCATTCTCCAGAAGGGCCCGGCGGCGGTCACCATTGGTAACCTCCGCTACGATCTGCTGGTGCTCCTTCTCGCCCCGTACCCAACGCAGGTTCCCGTTCTTCACACGGTAGCGGGCATCTCCAAACCACTGGATGACATCGGGGCGGGGCAGGCCGGTGCGCTGCACCAGCTGGGTGTAGTCATCGCTGGTGGGCCACTGGCAGCGCAGGAAAAACTGCTTCAGCTGCGTCAGCTGCTCCTTGGTCTTACGCAGCCGGCCCTTACTGGTGAGCAGGGTGGGGCTCAGGGCGGAGGCTGGCGTGCAGGACACCGCGACTCCGGCTCCTTCTCCTGCCGCCCCTCCTCCGTTACTGATGAAAAGCAGTGACTCATCTTCCTCTTTCAGCACTGGGGCCCCGAGCCTCCGGGCATGAGCCCGATTCCCTCCGCTCTCCCCGGACGCTGTGCCCAGGTTTTCAGAGCTTTCCACCTCCACCGCCACCGAGCCCTGATCATCCTCCACGCTGCTGTCCATGAGGGCATCCTCCTCCTCCGCTACGGGGGGGCGGCTGCCGCTGGGCATGGAGGGGGACCGGTGGCCGTTGTTGCGCAGTTGGTAGCGGCTATCACTGAACCACTTTCGCACCTCCCCACGGGATAGGCCGGTCTCCCCCTGCAGCCGGCGCAGCTCCACCTCAGAGAGCCAGTTATGCCGCACAAAGCTGCGCCGAAGCACCCGCAGCTGCGCCTTGGACTTCCTGCCACGCGCACCAGGGGGCGCCACCACAAACAGAGGGCTAGGGGCGGGGTCCATGCCATGCCGGCGGGCCCTGGAGGGCAGGTAGAAGGGACGGCTCCGTCTGAACAGGAAATGACGGACTGCCCGGCCGCCGCCACACCCCTGCTGCCCAACACCGCTTGCCCAGAACTCAGGCGTGTAGTCCTCCTCCTCCTCCTCTTCCTCCTCTTCATCCTCCGGCTCCTCGTCCTCGTCGTGGAGAGCCGGCTGGCCATGGAGGGAGCGCAGCTTGCGGCGGGTCTCCTCGATCTCCTCGGAGGCCCAGCTGATTCCGTAGCGGACACGCTGTGCCATGAACCACACCTTCACCGCATCCAGCGGCAGTGCACAGCGGCGGGCCAGGGCGGCTGCCTCCGCCAGCGTCGGGTAGGGGAAAGCGTTGAAGGCCTGCACCAGCTCCGGCGTGCGGTCCAGCTCCCGCGTCTGGTCCGAGCGTGTCCACACCAGCTTCAGCCCCTCTGCCACCAGGGGGAGACATACTACAGAGGCCCGGTTGTGGCCAGAGCCGTCCTGATTGTCTGTGGCACAGTGACCAGGGGGCAGTGGGGGCAGGTGGGGTTTGCCGTTCGGGGTTGGGGGGCACCTCTGAGTGGGGCCGAGAGCACCAGTACCTGGCCCAAGCCCCATGCCCTCCTGCTCGCTACCCAGTCTGCTGCCCCGCTCGATGTCTGATGGCATGGCAGCCCATCCCACCTCCTGCACTGGGAGCTAAGGGGGAGAAGGGGCAGCAGTTACAGAGTCTCCCTTTTCATGAGCCATTCTATAAAACAACTTATTTGCTTTTGTTTGAACTTATACATATTCATCTCATATTTCCCAGAGCACAAAAAGACACTGATAAACAGCTCACAGAGACACACTGACAGAGAACCCATACAGGCACACTGACAGGGAACCCATAGAGAGACACTGACACAGAGCTCACAGAGACACACTGACACAGAGCTCACAGACACACTGACACAGAGCTCACAGACACACTGACACAGAGAGAGCAGTGTGTCCCACCCACCTGCTCCTGTCCTGAACTCAGTGGGCCCAGGCTGGTGACGGGGTGAACGGTGTGAAGATGCTGGCTGAGCCCCCGGACGTCCCCCGCTAGGAAACCGCATATGCGACAGGCGTACCCCAAGGGCCGGGCTCGCCCCCCCCCTGCCTCTCCCTCCCCTCTACCTGCCTTCCTCCCTGCCTCCTCTTCCTCTGTATTCCCCTGCTCCTGCTCCCCCCTGACAGCCCACTCCTCTGCAGGCATCCTGCTAGGCTCAGGGGGGTTCCTCTCTGTCTGCTGGGATAGGGAGCCCTCCATAGCTTTCCCACACAGGTTTAACAGCTCACAGTGACTGACTCTGCTCAGTCTGCTCAGCTCAAACACACTCTGCACTGAGTGGCTGAGACAGTGCAAACTCTAGTGACCTAACGGATGCTTACAGTGCAGCAACTAAAGGCTAATGGAAAATCCTTCAATAACAGAGGCTAACTGAGGCTAACAGGTAATGGTGCAGCAACTAGGAAAACTGAAGCTAATGGGTGCTGGTGTATTAACTGAGGCAATCCAGTAATTGTGTAGAAATGGGGCTGTAATGGGTTATGTTGCAGTAAATGAGAGTAGTACGCAGGCAGCGGTAGGTGCCTGAGCAGGCTCCGGCCCTGACCTGCCCTTCCAGGGCCCAGGATATGGGGCCCCTGGCCCTCTCCCTCCTTCCTGCCTCTTATGTGGGTGAGTTAGGCCCCGCCCTCCATCTCCCCACTGTACCCTCGCTGTCCAATCACAGGCTCTCCTGTCTCCCCTAGAAGAAGTAAAAACAAAGACATACTCACTGAAGGACCTAATGAGATAGCATACACACACACCCCAAAATTATTTATGCATGCAAATTCACATAACACAAATAAGCTCCCAGCTGCCAATATCTGCCGTAAACAACACTGCTCATACAGTACTGTGCACACCACGAAAAGCCAAGTCTTAAAATATTTGCATGCAATGAAAAAAATACTTATTTATTTTGAGAACTACATCTGGAAAGAATCTGACTCTCTGCTTTCACATCAGTGCGCTTAGCGCTCTCCGGATCTTACCTTTTCCGAGTCGATGTGCTTGTCCCCTCCCCCCAGCGGATGGCGATGTCATAAGCGAAAGGGACACAAGGATATCCCTCCGCTATCGTACCAAGTTAAAAAAAATTGAATAATTTATGATATTTAGCTGTCAAAGAGAGGCAACTACAGTAAATACACAAACTCGCAACCGCATATTGTCCATACACTCTGAGATCAATTACGATACCACTTAACTACAAGCACACTAACTACAGCACCGTACATAGGACAACTGACATTAGGGATACAGCTGAATGGCCGCCAACATCAACATTTCACTGAGATGGGTAACGGTACAAGTAGCAAACTTGTCTTTTTTTAAATACGCATTTTCAGTGTTGAACAGCAGGCATTACCAAGAACCAACATCTGTGTACGCACAAAAATGCATAGCGAAAACTTGAGAAGGTGGTAATGAGCTAAACTATAAGTGGTGTCTTTCCAAGAAGAGAAACCAGTAGCTGTGAGAAGTGTGCTTCTCTGACTGGCCGTTTATTAGTTAGTCACCACTAAGATTCAGTGTAGTTTGTTGTATAATGAACGCTAACATCGACACACGCTGAATAAATTCAGTGATGGCTATATTATTCTCACAGAATGGCCAACACGTGTGCATCACACTCATCTGGTCATTTCTATCTACGATTGATATAGCTAGCTAGCAAGTGAGCAAGCCATATCACTGCAGGAAGTTAACGTTATATCCAGGTATGCTTATATACTATGGATCAGACAGGACAGTTAGCCATCCGGCTGAATGGTCTTACCTGTTCTTTACCGCTAAATGTCTAGCGCCTGAGCGTTATTAGATTTCTAGCTCGCCATTTCGTCTTATGACACATTCCCTTTTGTTTGATCGCCAGCGTCCTGTCCTGTTTCTGAAAATCACCAAAATTGGACGTCAAGCTATCTGTCTCCAAAGCTAACAGTTGGCTAGGTGGCGTGAACTGGCTGATTCCATCTCTGGCCTCGCATCTTGCGCGGAAAAGCAATGAGATCTTTGTACAGCATACGCTAAAGGGGCCTTTCTAATGCTATACATACGTGCGATTCATAGCTTCTTACGGCAGCTGTGCTATAATTGTATTTCGCAAACCACTGTTGTTTTTCCATCCGACAGCTCCTCTGCTAAACCCAGCCCCAGTCACAAAGCTAACGTAGCGATAGGCCCTTTCGCTGTTTCTCCGAGACTACACAGGGGCGTGTCGTCACCGCTATAAACAAGATAACAATTGGTCGAGCACTTTTAGCCATGTATGGAAAGCCAAATGGCTCATACCACTGAGGGCGGTATGTTAACTAAAACTAAATGTTTCATTTGATACTGAGAACAATATTTTATTTTTATTTGTTACAATGAGCAATTGCCGTTTTTTAAGATAGTAAAACATACC
>JAFBMS010000499.1:0-97350 GCA_019788955.1 Albula glossodonta
CTACCCCCCCCCCCCCCCCCCCACCCCCACCCCTACCCCTAACCCTACCCCTATCCCTAACCCTAACCCTAACCCCTAACCCTAACCCCGCCCCCTCCCCACCTGCCAGCGGGACCGGAGTGGAAAGCAGGAACTTCCACCCCACAAGACACCCCAGATCCAACAGGAAGATCCAAGAGTGGGAGATCACCGTCTGCAAGCCGAACATCATCCTGGGTGACTCCAACCTCTCCAGAATCCCGACGCACAGCAGGGAGGACCTCCAGATTGACAGCTACCCCGGAGCAACCTTCTACCATGCGGCGGCCCTTTTGGAGAAGACGGAGGTGGATCCCAAGGTGCAGAGAGTGGTCCTGTCATTCAGGATCAACAATAAGGACCAGCATCCAAAGAGGACAGCCATCAAGCAACTCCAGACGATGCTGAGGATGGCCAAATCCACCTTCCCGGCGGCGGAAATCTGGATTCCGCTCATCAACCACTCCAGAAACCTCCAACACCAACAGAGATCCAACTTAGAAGAAATCAACGAACACATCCGGAGGAACATGCCACATGTGCCCAAGCTTCCAGAGGAGGACTTCCACACCACACGGGACGACATCCACTGGACAGAGGGGACGGCAACCCAGATGCTACACCACTGGCTCCACCATTTAAACTAAGGATCCCCACAAGCCCAAACACAAACAGGGAGGGGAACAAGAACATTATACTCCTGTCAAACAGCTTCACACCGACAGAAGATCAGGTAAGTCTGTTGAGCAAAGGATTATCCTTCATACCCACAGTGGGCATCCGCAAAAAACAAAGGGAAACCCTCAAAGGACAAGTCCAGGAGTTCCACAGGAAACTCAAACTGGCTGCCTTTTTTCAGGGAACGGAAACCACGGAAAGAACCCCCTTCATACCGACATCAAACTGGGAACCCAGGACGGACCAAATCCCTGCGGAAATCACACAAATTATAACACAAGATCACACGCTCATCAGGGCACTCAACCCCCAAACACACAAGCACAAGAACAACCTCAGCAGAGGAGAGAGCCAAGCTCTACGGGAACTGGCCAACAACAAACAAATCATCATAAAACCAGCGGACAAGGGGAGTGCCATTGTCATCATGGACAGAACACAATATATACATGAGGCACATAGACAACTTAACAACACAACACATTATGAAAGACTAGACAGACCCATATACCCAGACACAGCCCAGGAAATACATACTGTCATACAGACACTACTGGAAAACAAATACATTACCAAAAAACAAAGCTTTTACCTGAGGGGAGAGGACAATCCTAGACCTAGGGTGTTCTACCTCCTCCCAAAAATACACAAACCACCCCAGTCCTGGACCATACCATATGAGGTCCCGGCAGGGAGACCCATTGTTTCAGACTGCAACAGCGAATCCTACAGGATCGCTGAATACATAGACCACTACCTAAATCCACTGTCCACAAAACACAACAGCTACATCAAGGACACATATAACTTTATAGACAAAATCAAAAACATCAGGATACCACAGGAAGCCATCCTGTTCACAATAGACATAGACAGCTTATATACGAACATCAACACAACGGCAGGACTAACAGCTGTAAGGACCTGGATGGAGAGATACCCGGACAACAGCCGACCGGACAGGAGCCTCTTACAACTTCTGGAAATCAGCCTCACCAAGAATGACTGCACATTCAACAAGGAACACTTCCTACAAATCAGCGGCACGGCTATGGGCAAAAAATTTGCCCCAGCCTATGCTAACATTTACATGGCACAGTGGGAGGAGACTGCCTTTGAAAAATGCCCCAAATTACCCACCAATTACTTTAGGTATCTAGATGACAAATGGGGAACATGGACACATAGCTTACAGGATTTCAAACACTTTATACACATACTAAACACACACCATAGATCCATTACTGTTAAATACACCACGCATAACCAACACATTGACTTTCTGGACACTACCACTTACAAGGGACCCACATTCCCCCAGACAAACATATTACACACAAAAATTTATTTCAAAGACACAGACACACATGCCCTTTTACACAAAAGCAGTCTCCACCCAAAACATACCTTCAAAGGACTGATCAAATCCCAACTGCTCAGATTCCACAGAATCTGCACGCGGGAAACAGATTTTGAAGAGGCCACCAAAACCCTCTTCAAGGCATTAAAACCGAGAGGATATTCCAGATCTTTCCTCAGACAGGTCCGGAAAACCTTCTTGACTACAAAACAACAGGACCCAAGGAAAATAATTCCACTGATCACCACCTATTCTGCATTCAGCCAGACGGCAAACGGAAAAATCAAAAACAACGTGGCCAGGATCCTGCAGAACACAGATGTACTCCAGGACTACAACATCATCTCGGCCTACAAAAGAAATAAAAATCTCAAGGACCACCTGGTAAGTAGCAAACTGCCAGAAATGAACATGGTACAAACACAGGGCCCAGTTTTTTACAAACCTGCAACCACTGTCAAAAACAACACTAAAAACACAACATACCTTATTAAACAAACACTTACAGTCCAAACAAACAATTGCATATATGTCATAAACTGTAAACACTGTGACATAAAATATATAGGAGAGACAGGGAACACAATTACAACTAGATTATCACAACACATATACAACATCAAAAACCATAGGGACACAGACACACATCTAGTAGCCCATTTCCTGCACCATGGACTAGAGGCACTAGAAATATCGGGTCTGGAAACAAATATTAACTGGACACCAGGGGACAGACGGAGAGCGGAAAAACACTGGATTTTGAAGCTCAACACCATGTTCCCGGGTGGACTAAACAAACGCACTTAAAAACCAACACAAGAGGGACCAAATTCTTCCTAATCAAAGGCTCCAGTACACTGAATGGCCAGTGCAAATTTTTCTTTCCCAAGGGGCCCTCACAAGGGGCAACTTTGGAAAAAAAGATTTTTTCCTAAGATTTTTTTCTCTAACCCTAACCCTAACCCTAACCCTAACCCCAACCCAAACCCTACCCCTAGCCATGACCCCAACCCTCACCCTAACCCAAACCCTAGCCCTGACCCCAACCCTAACCCTAACCCTAATCCCAACCCTACCCCTGACCCCAACCCTAACCCCAACCCAAACCCTACCCCTGACCCTAACCTCTACCCTCACCCCAACCCTACCCCTAGGCCTGACCCTAACCCTGACCTCACCTGGGGCCTTCACCTCAACCACACCCCTGACCCCAACTGAGGCCCACACCCCAACCAAACCCCTGACCACAACCGGGGTCCTAACCCCGGTCGGACCCCTGATTCCCCCCTCCATTTCAACGATAACCCTGACCCCCAGATTGTCTATAATTTGTACCCCTGCCAGCATCCTCATCCAGATCCGGCCCCTGAATCCAATCCAAACAAACTCATTCCATTTATCACTATTTATTCTCATCAGAACCAAAATATACAGTCTACATTTAACAGCAACTTTACACATACCCAAGCAGTGTTTCCATCCTTACAAGGATTTAAAATCATCTCAGCATACAAACGAAATAGAAACTTACGGGATTTATTGGTCAGTTCAAGGTTTCACAATCCAAATCATCGGGAGCAGTCCAGGGAGATTCAACAATTACCTTACTTATACAATAGAAAAATGGACAAAGGGAGTGTCATTCAACAAAAATTCACAAAAGCAACAAGAAATGTGGTACATGGAATTCAGTGTCAAACATGTCAGTTAATATATATCGGTCAAACACAAAACTCAATACAACAAAGATTAAAACAACATCTATACAACATCAAAAACAATACTCTGAAAACGGCTTTGGTCCAACATTTTCCAAATGCATCCTGTTGCGGGCCTGTGCATCGTTGGGTTGGAGGCGATTTTATTGTGGACCAGGGAGGAGAGGAGAGCAGCGGAACGAAGGTGGATCACAAAATTGGCGACCCAAACACCAGGGGGCCTAAACGAAAGATATGGATAGTAATCTGTAAAACAGAAAGTATACATGAATATTTATTGATGATACAACTTTAATGACAGATATATGGATGAAACTCTGAAATAAACTGAAAATAATAAAAAAAGTAATACAACGCATCCATTTTCTCATTGTCCTGTCTCTATGGTCTGGTCTTGTGTTTGCCATTATCTCTGTTATTTATTTACTTATTTATTTGATGAGTTATATATTAAAAATACTGACATGAATTGGATGAATAGATCAAGGAAATAGATAGACATATAGCAGGAAAGCACTGCTACACTAATGCACCAAATGGAATGATAGAAATATAAAACATGGACTGATCACGGAATAAAAGGAATTGTGCATGCATGAAAACATTTTTTTGCTGTGAGTACACAAATATGATGGTTTACAATGTGATTGGGAAGATTGAGGCACTTATTCACACAAACTATATGTCTATCTTTTTATTCATGATCTCTATCTGGTAAGTAGGAATAGTTTTATTTATAAATAATTTTATTTATAAATATTTATTTATCTATTTACTTATTTATTCATTGATATATGTTTTTTTTCTTTATTTACTTATTTATTTATTCATTAATTCATTTTACAATATAAATTCAAACTTTTTATAGCACTTACACAGAAGATGCATACGGGTACATACGCATATGGGTGTGAGTGTATATATATGTGAGTGTGCAGGTATGTGTAGAGATATAGATATGTATATGTGTGTGGGTGTGTGTGTGTATATATATATAGATGTATAGGTATATGAGCATGTGTATGGGGGTACGTATGTAGGTAGGCATGTTTACGCATATGTGTATATGTAGATATTTATATGTGTGTGTGTATATGTATATGAGTAGGGGTGCGCGTATATATATATATAAATATATATAGGTGTGTGGGTGTGTATGTGTGTATGGGTGTGTACTAGATGTATACATGCATATGTAATAGAAAATATATAGCAGGAGGTATTTGGAGACACTGACAGAGAGGCAGGTGAGGAGAGAATGTGATGTCTAGAAGGTGGGACTTCTCCATATGTAAATCAATAAGATATTCAGCGATCCACCTTCAGAATGCACTCTCACAAAGGCGAACATTAAATGAACTAAAATAATGAAAAGGTTTATTCTGATAGTAGGCCAGTGCACAAAAACATACCGCATGACCTTTATAACCATGTCCCTAACCCTAACCCTAAACCCAAACCGTAAACCCTAAACCTAACCCTAACCCCTAACCCTAACCTAACCCTAACCCCCCCTAACCCTAACCCTGACCCTGACCCTGAGCCTGACCCTGACCCTAACCCTGACCCTGACCCCAACCTTAACCCTGACCTCAAACCTGACCCTGACCCTAACCCTGATCTCACCCCTAACCCTAACCCTAACCTTACCTGGAAGGACATTTTTGACTCTGACCCTTACCCTAACCTGTGTTGTAATTCTAATTCTGACCGAGACCTTCACCTTGACCTTGACCTTGGCCCTGGCCTTCACTATGATATGGACTCTGACCCTGACTCTAGCCCCACCCCTGACCCCAGCCCTGACAATTTTAACTTACGGCATATACCGAATTTGGTTGTTTACACAAGTCCTCATATGGACCTCAGTCATGATGGTGGTCCTAGTCGTCATCCTCATCCGCGGTCAGACTCGGGCTTGACTCAAAGGGCAGCAACGAATAACTTCATTCCTTTTATCACAAGGTATTCACATCAAAACAGAATGGTACAGTTGAGTTTGAAAAAACATTTTAAGAATACCCAATCTTCATGGATAGAGTTACAAAATTTCAGGGTGATATCTGCATACAAGAGAAATAAAAATCTACGGGATATACTGGTGAGCTCCAGGTTTACTAATGAAAAAGAAATGAAGCAATCCCAAGAATACAAACATTTTCAACAGTTGTCATATCTGTATAATGAAAGGATGAAGAAATGGGGTGCAATTCCACAAAAATTAACACGGGAAACAAAAAATGTGGTATATGGTATGAGGTGTGGCATATGCGGTGTACTATATATAGGAGAAACACAGGATAATGTGGAATGTAGACTAAAGCAGCATCTATATAATATTAGAAAGAATACATTAAAGACATTGCTTGTGCAGCATTTCCAAATACATGGGGTTTCAGACTTACATATTGTACCATTGGAAACGAATCCTTGGTGGACCAGGGGGGAAAGGAGAGCCGCGGAACGACGCTGGATCAGGAAATTAGGAACTCTAACACCGGGGGGTTTAAATGAAAAATGTTGATAAACATTGAAAAGGTAAAACATGGACTCCCCAACCAGAAACCTTGGAGAAGTTTTTATTAAAAGGATATGGAATTTTTAGAAACAATACTTTTTGCTTCCTTTTTTCTGTGGTCTGGGTCAGAGAATATACGTGTCTATATATATATATATATATATATGTGTGTGTGTGTGGGGATGGGTGTGTGGATGTGTGGTGATATGTAATTCTTGTTATGTAAAAATCATGAATTTATGGTGGAATGGTATATTACAAATAGATCGATAGATGGATGACATGGGACACAATGATATGCACTTAGAAAATCAATTGAATAAGGAATAGCATGGATTTAGCACACAGAAATAAGATTAATGCATGATACTGGTGAATGGTGTGAGTCTATGGATTGTTAAAGGTCCTTTTTTGTGAAAAGAGATATACACGGATGATTGTGGTTGGAAAAATATCTATCTGTTTGTTTTAACCCATCCTTTTTTAATGGAAATTTAATATGAGGTGTACAGATAATATGAATTGGGAGGGGAGACAGCATTTTAATTGGAAAAATGGTATTTAAACTAAATTTTATGACATTCTATTTATTTATTTATCTATTTAATTCTTGTTAAAGTGACATAACTATGAATTGCTATATATGTATGTGAACAGGTATATTTATATAGATGTTTATCAGTATATATGTATATTATGTAAATGTATTATGGATGAGATGGAAGCAAAGAGTATGATGAAATTCCAGATCTTGGAGGGGAGGGATAGTTTACAGAAAGTGTACTGAACATAACTGAGTATATTTTGATCCACCCTTGTGAAAGCACCCTCCATTGTGCATGCACTGACAAAATAGTGTTTTTCCTGAAAAAAGAAATAAAGTTTAGTTTTGAATAGTAGGCCAATGCACAAAAACATGAATGCATGATGATTGAGAATGCATACTACTAACCTAACCCTAACCTTAACCCCTCACCCTAACCCTAACCAATTGGATCTGCCCTCCTTGGGGAAATTGCAAAATGAAAAATCAACAAAAGAAATTTCAGCTGAAGAAATCAATAAGGCGATCTTCTCCCTGAAGTCTTCTAAGTCTCCAGGGACAGACAGATTTCCAGGAGAATGGTATAAATCACTGAGGGAGCAATTAATACCAATGCTACATAAAAGCTTCAATTACACCCTGAGGGAGGGAGTCATCCCCCCATCTTGGAGGGAGGCTACCATCTCTGTGATTCCAAAAGAGAGCACGGACCCGAAGGAATGCGGCTCTTATAGATCGATCAGTGTTTTAAATCAAGATTATAAATTATATGCAACTATTTTAACGAAAAGAATTGAGGAAGTGATGCCTTTTTTGATCGATGAGGATCAAACTGGATTTATTAAATGTAGACAAACACAGGAAAACATAAGAAGGACCCTCCACACCATTGGACATATAAAAAAGGAAAAAATTGGAGCTGTTCTGCTTAGTGTGGATGCGGAAAAAGCATTTGATTTGGTGGGGTGGGATTTTCTTTACACAGTTATGGAAAAATTCAGCTTCCATGAGAAGTTCATTAAAGGCATCAAAACTCTATATACGTCCCCTGTAGCCAGAATTAAGGTAAATGGAAGCCTTTCAGAAACTATCCACCTGCAACGCGGTTGTCGCCAGGGCTGCCCAGCCAGCCCAGTGCTCTTTAAAGTTTTCACTGAACCTCTCGCTCAAGCTGTCAGACAGAATCCTGACTTGGAGGGCATCACAATAAAAGGTATAGAATACACAATGTCTTTATGCGGATGACGTGTTGGTCAGCCTAAAGAACCCAGAGTCAGGAATCCCAAGACTAATGGATTTCCTGCAGGAGTATGGATACCTGTCAGGCTACTCCCTTAATGTTGTAAAAACACAAGCCCTGACGTTCAATTTTGTGCCATCATTAGAACTTAAAAACAAGTACAAGTTCAATTGGGACTCTACCTCTATTAAATACTTAGGCGTTAAATTAACTAAGGACATACCATAGTTATTCTTTGAAAATTATGCAAGAATTAATTCACAGATAAAGGAAGACTTAGACAGATGGGCGTCTCTGCCCCTAGATCTTGGTCACAGAATTATAACAATAAAAGCAAATATTTTACCCAGAATACTCTATCTGTGTCAGTCCTTACCTGTCTGTGTCCCAGATAGCCAATTTAGAGAACTTGGATAAGATGATATCTTGTTTCATTTGGAGTGAAAAAGTTCCCACGGTGAGATACAAAACTTTACAGCTGCCAAAGTATGGTGGGGGGATGGGCTTGCCGAGGCTCAAAGATTACTATTCAGCAGCACAAATAAGACCACTGCTGCTCTGGTGCAATAAAGACTACGTTGCAAAATGGAAAGATGTTGAGTTATCATGGTCAGACAGGCCTACACAGAGTTTATTAGGGAACCCAGTGGAGGCTAAACAACATGATATCCAGAGCCAGTAGGTTAGATTCTCTATAGAAATCTGGTTTGGCCTGGTGAAATAACTTAATATTCAGAAAGAAATTAGAATTTTAATGTGGCCAAACCATGATCCAGATTTTAAACCAGACATTAATGATGGAGGCTTCACTCAATGGGCAAGATAAGGACTCTCCACATTATGTCTATTAGTCGAAGACCAGGAATTCACAGACTTCAAGACCATATCTGATAAATACAGCCTTACTCGACAGGATTTTTATAGGTACCTCCAAATCAGGCACTACTTTGATAAGAACATTAAACAGAAAAATATATCAGGCATTACTAAATGTTTATCAAAGCATATAATACAAACCTGTCCAGAAAGATCATTGGTGAACTATATAGACATATAGCTGAATTAAGAGGTCATTTCACAAACTATATTAAGGTGAAATGGGAAAAAGAACTGGGAACTGTAATTACTCTGAAGACTGGACAAATGTAATTAACAGACAAATCACAACTACAGCCTCACAACTGTGGAGATTTTTCCTGGAAAAATTGTATCCGATTTTTCATAACACCAAAGCAAAAGTCTAAACAGACAGGATTACAACCTTTATGCTGGAGAGGCTGTGGACACGGTATGGCAGATCATTCACACATATTCTGGAGCTGTCCCACTCTTAAATCCTTCTGGGAAAGAGTTCAAAGTATTATGAGTGAAGTCTTGCAGTATCATTTTAATTTCACCTGTTTATCGTTCTACCTGGGCAACATAGACACAGAATTACCTAAAAAGACAGATACCTCCTAAAAATCTTTATGGCTGCCAGCAAAAAAGCCGTAACAAGAAAATGGCTCAACACAGAACCACCCACAGTTAATCAGTGGGAAGCCATAGTTAAAGACATCCAAACAATGGAACTACTGACATTTAGTCTCAGGCTACAAAGAGACAAAGGTGATGCCCTCTGGGAAAAATGGAGCACCTATATCACAAGAAGAGGTGATAACCAGCCTTATGCTTTATATATTTTGGTTTAAAAAATGACAATACTGCTGTAATGTATGTGACATGATCTACTCGCAACCCCATGGTTCTCTCATGTTCTGTTTCTATGAGTGTTCATAAGTATGTGTGCAACTGTGTATATATGAATATGTGTATGATCATTTAGACATATGGGTGTAAGTGAACATGTACACAAGCAAGATCAGGTGCACAGACATACACTCCTGGTCAAAAGTTTTAGAACACCCTAGGTTTTCCAGTTATTTATTGCAATTTAAGTTGTGCAAGTCCAATGAATAGCTTGAAATGGTACAAAGGTAAGTACTGAACAGCCAGAGGTTAAAAAAAAGGTTTGGTTACCCAAAACTGAAAAATAATGTACATTTCAGAATTATACAAAAAGGCCTTTTTGAGGGAACACGAAGTGGGCTGACAATTTAAAGCTGTTCTGCAGCAATGAAGGTTGAATCAGCCTTGAAAACTGGTGCTATTAATTCCTACAGGTGTTCCAACTTTTCTTGATTACTTACAACCCCCTCTGTCTCCATAAAAGCAGTGTTGGAACACACTGTGGTACCAGACCCTCATGAGCATCAGGTGAACAGTATTGTACTGCAGAAAGTAGTGTGTTGCTACAAAAATGGCGAGAAAAAGGCAATTAACAATGGAAGAGAGACAGACCATCATAACACTTAAAAATGTAGGTCTTTCCTACAGGGAAAATGCAAAGAAAGTCAAGGTGTCAGTGAGTACAGTTTTCTTCACCATCAAAAGGCACTCAGAAACTGGGGGAAACTCTGACAGGAAGCGGTCTGACAGACCCAAAGCCACAACTGAATCAGAGAACAAGTTTCTGAGAGTTAACAGCTTGCATTATAGGCAGCTCACAGGAAAACAGCTTCAAGCACAGCTTAATAGTGGTGGTAGTCAGCAAGTCTCAGTTCCAACTGTGAAGAGAAAACTTCGAGCTGCAGGTTTGACAGGACGAGTTGCAGCAAGAAAGCCATTGCTAAGATGTCAGAATATGACAAAGAGGCTCTCCTGGGCTATGAAACACCACCATTGGACTACTGAAGACTGGAAGAAGGTATTATGGACTGATGAATCAAAATTTCAAATCTTCGGGTCATCACGCAGGATCTTTGTACGCCGTCGAGTAGGCGAGAGGATGGTTCCACATTGTGTGACATCAACTGTCAAACAAGGAGGAGGAAGTGTGATGGTCTGGGTTAGTTTGTTTTGCTGGATCCAGGGTCGGTGACTTGAGCAGAGTGAGCGGCACCCTGAACCAAAACGGCTACCACAGCATTCTGCAGCGCCATGCAATACCCTCTGGTATGCGCCTAGTTGGTCAGAGGTTCATCCTACAGCAAGATAATGACCCAAAACACAAGTCCAAGCTATGCCAAAACTACCTCAGGAAAAAAGAACAAGATGGTAAGCTTGAAAACATGGAGTGGCCAGCACAGTCGCCAGACTTAAACCCCATTGAGCTGGTTTGGGATGAACTGGACAGAAGAGTGAAAGCCAAGCAACCTACAAGTGCCACACATTTATGGGAGCTTCTGCAACAAACTTGGGAAGAACTTTCTGAAGAATATTTGATTTCTATTGTAGAAAGAATGCCATGAGTGTGTTCAGCTGTTATATCTGCCAAAGGTGGCTACTTTGATGAGTCTAAAGTTTAGAATACATTTTGGTCTATAAATTGATTATATGATTTCTTTTTTAACTCAAATTTTAACTCGGACAAGGGGAGTGCCATTGCTATCATGGATAGGACACAATACATACACGAGGCACACAGACAACTTAACACAACACATTACAAAAGATTAGACAGACCCATATACCTATTCTGCATTCAGCCAGACAGCAAACAGAAAAAATAAAAACAACATGGCCAGGATCCTGCAAAACACAGATGTGTTCCAGGACTACAAGATCATATCGGCCTACAAAAAAAATAAGAATCTCAAAGACCATCTGGTAAGTACAAACTGCCAGAAATCAACACTGTACAAACACAGGGCCCGGTATTTTACAAACCAGCAACCATGGTCAAAAATAACACCACAAACACAACATATCTCATTAAACAAACGCTTACAGTCCAAACAAACAACTGCATACATGTCATAAAGTGTAAACACTGTGACATAAAATATATAGGAGAGACAGGGAACACAATTAGAACTAGATTATCACAACACATATATGGTATCAAAAACCATAGGGACACAGACACACATCTAGTAGCTCATTTCCTGCACCATGGACTAGAGGCAGTAGAAATATCGGGTCTGGAAACAAATATTAACTGGACACCAGGGGACAAACGGAAAGTGGAAAAACACTGGATTTTGAAGCTCAACACCATGTTCCCGGATGGATTAAAACAAACGCACTTAAAATTCAACACATCAACAAATTCTTCCTACTCAAAGGCTCCAGTACACCGAATGGCCAGTGCAAACTTTTCTTTCCCAAGGGGCCCTCACAAGGGGCAACTTTGGGGAAAAAAAAACGTTTTTTCTAACCTAACCTTAAACCTTAACCCTAACCCCAATTGGACCCCCAGGCCCCCTGGACTCCCTATCATCCCACTACAGGCCTCCCAGTCTCGAACCCTAACCTTCTGACCCCTTAATCCTAACCCAAATTGGACTCCTGGACCCCCGCCACGATAGACCCCTTGGACCATAGATAGATGACCTGGACCTCTAACCCTAACCCTAACCCGAACCAGACCCCCCCATGGCACACTACCTGGAGCCCCTTCCCCTAACCACAGTTCCCCTGCTTCAGACCCCCTCCAACTGGGCCCCCTCAAAGAAGGCCTGCTTAAGGCCCCATGCTGACCTTAAGTCTGCAGGCTCCTAGGGTGGGGTCACCATTCCAGGCCTCCAAAGGGGGTCAGATACTTATAATACAACCCAAAAGGCTCATGCAAATACGAAAAAAGCTTCACAAGCACAGTCATTACCAGAATTTCCCTAAATAACCTAATCCTTACCCTAACCCCTAAACCCTAACCCCCACCCTGGCCTTGACCCTTACCCTAACCCTGACCCCAACCAAGGCCCTCATCCCAACCAAACCCCTCATCCCAACCAAACCCCTGACCACAACTAGGGCCCTAACCACAACCGGACCCCTGACTCCCCCCTCCATCCTAATCATAACCCTGACTTCCACTATGACCCTCAGTTTGTTTACAATTTGTGTCCCTGCCAGCTTCTTCATCCAGATCCTACCCCTCACTCCAACCAAAACAAGGACAAAGTTATTCCATTCATCACATCATACTTTCATCAGAACCAGAATATACACTCTAGATTTAAGATAAACCTTACACATACCCAAACAGTATTTTCATCTTTACAAGGATTTAGAATCATATAAGCATTTAAAAGCAATAGAAACTTAGGGGATATATTGGTCACTTCCAGATTTCACAACCCAAATCACCGGGAGAAATTCAACAATTACCTTACCTGTACAATAGGAAAATGGACAAACTGAGTAATCCAACAGAAACTCTCAAAAGCAACAAAAAATGTGGTTTATGGGATTAAATGTCAAACGTGTCATTTAATATACATTGGTGAAACACAAAACTCAATAGAACAGCGACTGAAACAGCATCTGTATAATATCGAAAACAATATCCTGAAAACAATTCTGGTTCAACATTTTCAAATGCATCCTGTCGTGGGTCTGTGCATCGTTGGGTTGGAGGCAAATTTATTGTGGACCGGGGGGAAAGGAGAGCAGCGGAACGAAGGTGAATATCAAAATTATAAAATAATGATATAAAATATAAAATAATATATAACAAAATTATATATCGAAAAATATAAAAAATGTTGATTAATCACTGAACATGAAGAATTGTGCATGCATGAGGATTTTTTTTAAATGGCGTGAGTATACACATATGATAATTTACAATATGGTTGGGAATATTAAGGCACTTATTGACATGAACTATATGTCTATCTATTGATGATCTCTATTTGGTAAGTAGGAATAATATTATTTATAAATATTTATTGATATATTTATTTATTTTTATTTATTATTTATCTATAACTTTTTATAGCACTTACATACACAGAAGATGCATACTTATACATTCGCATATGTGGGTGTGTATACATGTGTGGGTGTGCATGTATGTATATATATACGTATATATACACACACACATATATGTGTATATGGGCATGTGTGTAGGTGTATGTATGTAGGTAGGTATGTGTAGGCATATGTATATATAGATATATGTGTGTATATGTGTGTGAGTGTGTGCATGTGTGTGTGTTAGATGAATACATGGATATGCAATAGAGAATATATAACAGAAGGTATTGGATAACACTGACAAAGAGGCAGGTGACAAAGAGAGAACATGTCTGGAATGTGGGACTTCTCCATATACTAGTCAATAACATATTCAGTAATAATGAAAAGTCAATTAATTGGTTTAATGAATGATACATAAATGATATGACGGTTATATAATGAAAGATCCAACTTCGGGATGTGCTCTCACAAAGGCGAACATCAAATTAATTGAAATAATGAAAAGGTTTTAGTCTGATAGTAGGCCAGTGCACAAGAACATATTCTATGACTCCTATAACTATGTCCCAAAACCTAACCCTAACTGTGACCCAGACCCTAATCCTAATCCTAACACTGACCCTAACCATGATAATCAATCATTTTCTTTTTAACCTAACCCTGACCCTAACCGAGATTGGCAATTTTCTTTGCCTCTGAAGAAGCATCTGAGATGTGAAATATTAGAAGTATTTATTAGCATTCCCTAGCCTTTGTTGCTGAAAAAGAGAAGAACAAAGAACAGTGTTTTTAATTTTATGTAAATAAACTTTTTTTTTTTTTTTGAAAAAAAAAAAAAGGTGCAATTTAACTAATACAGAACTTGGATTGTGATATGGCTGGCAAAGGGCCCGGCTCCCTAAGTGGTGAACCACACCCTGACAGGCCTTGTTTGCTACAGGCCTCTTTTGGCTAAACAGGTGAAGATGCTTAAAGGACTTTAGAGTCCCCCTGGTTTTGTTTTGTTGCTCTCTTTTTGTCTTCCTTTCTAAACAGTACAACAAATGAACGTGGCAAGACGACGTTGGATACAACTACTACTTTTTTACCACTTCATTAACTGTTTTCTAGTCACCGAATCGACGAGTTGAACTACAGACACCTGGGACCTGAAAGAAAGGAAGGAAAAGAAGAAAACAAGACATCATTCCTGGGGATAAACAAAGCTTATAAGCGCTTATCTGTGAGAAGTACAGCCATCCTGGTCTGGGTGAGTTCCTCCTTTCCTGTTACGCCTTGCACGTTAGGGTTTCTGACGCGAGCTAGATTAAAAGGTATTTTGAGTATATGCACTGTTTTTATCCATGTTTTAAGATGAATAAGGGGGAGAATCCACGTAGAACGCAGGGTAATGGTGTAGCATTAAATATCCCCCTTGGTCCACAATTTAGGGATTCACTTAGCCCAAACAAGGTTGCAGCCAAACAGTATTTTAAACTTATTCAGGCAGTATATCATGGGGATATCATACAACATGCCATAACGTCGGGTAATTTTCTGCCAGGGATGATGAGACAAGTATGCAAACTTACTGATTTTATTAAACCATCATCCCCAACAGATGAGACAAAACAAGTTATTGAAAATACGAAGTTGTGGATGGAACATATGTGTATTTTGCAACAACATTGTAAGAACATAAGAGAGATATGTTGGATGAAAATTGATGTTTTTAATGACATGGCTTTGCATACGGCAATTAACTGGGCTCAGAGTGGGTACAAGAATAGACTGACAGAAAACACGATTCAGACAGTTTGACAATTGCTTATAACAGAGACATCGGTAACTGAGACACAATCAGCAACAGAATTGGAAACAGATCCACTGTATCCACCAAACCCAATCGAATTTCCGCCATTAGTGGAAAAATGGCAAGAGGAGGAATTTGGCCTGAGCCCATTGAAAAAGCGATTGCCGCACAGAAGAGCAAAGGAGTGATATAGTGGTAATTGGGAACAACTGGGGGGTGGTTCTGTCCACTCGACCAGCAATGTACATGTTGCAGTGAGTGAGGAGTTGCTGGGTTGTACAGAGAGGGAGAACTATGGGGGGTCTGCTGTGGTGGAAGAGGATTCCCTGTTTTCAAATGGTGTTTTACAACAATCAGTAGAAAGAGGTAGAAGAGCATCAATACATACAAAAGAAACTGTGTAAACCATTAGTAATGACAATAGCTCAAGTGCATCATAGAGAATGTAGCCAACCAGAGTTATTGGATAAAACTGTTTTTGAAGACATCAGCTGTGGTAATAAGGGACTTAATAATGTGAGTGTACAACTAATAGAGGACATTTCTGTTTGTCCACCCACAGGTAACACAAATAATCCTGAAAGAGAGCCAATACATAATTTGAACACAAACAGGGACAAAATGATGAAGGGAAAAGCTGGAAGGACAATTGTCCATTCCGACTCCCTATCTGAACCCCTCTCCAAACCTACAACAACTAGTCATTGGTTCTGTAGTACAGACACTCTTTTTGCCAATAGAACAGGAAATAGCCCTATGTTATCCTACCTATCATAGCAGGACAGATAGAAAGGTTTTAGTTTGGAATGTTACAGCCAAACAACCTTTATTTTTTATGGGAGACTCTAACTTAAATCGAATCCCACCACAAAAGTACAAAAATATACAGATTGATAGTTTACCTGAAGGCAACTTTTTATCACCTACATGGAAGTTTAAGGAAAACTGAAATCAACATAAAGGTACAAAAACTAATTATTTCTTGTGGGGTAAATAATAAAGATCAAGTTCCGAGATGATGCAGTCAAGCAGCTTCAACAGACATATAAGACAGCAAAAGAAAAATTTCCTAATGCAAGTATTTATATTCCAATTAATTTCTCTATGAATTTGACATAACAGCAGAAATCTAACTTGAAAGTATTGAATAGTTACATTAACACTTATTGTAATGCCCTTACAGAATTGTATCACAGGGACTTTACCACAGCAGACAATATCCACTGGACGGCAACAAAGATTTTTGTTCATTGGTGTCAACAACTTGGTTTATAGAGGAGGGTGACCAAAACTTAGGCCTTCGCCTTCCGCCATCATCCAATGGTATGTACCTGTCAAGGATTTTTAAATTAACAGCTGCACAAGTAAAATTATTGGAGAGAGGGTTAACGCTCATGCCACAGCCTAGAAATGAGAATAGAGGGGAGCTTATTAGGGATGTCCATTAGTACCACAGATGCCTGAAATGACTAGGTTATTTTGAATGCAAAAATGATTTTGAGTACTTACCATTTACATTGCCTTCCACTTGGGAACCCAAGGAGGACTGGGTGGAGGAGGAAATCAGACAATTGATTAAAACTGATCAAAAATATTAACGGAATATGACACAGTTGAATAAAGATATTGACAACTTAAGTGATAGTGAAGAGAGGCGATGTGGGAATTGAAAATGAATCAAGACATTATGATTAAACCAGCAGATAAAGGGCAAGTATCAGTATGTGTATGAGGCCAACTGACAACTGGGTAATTCAAAATATTATAAACTCCTTTCAGTTAGCTTACAGATGCAGACACATATGCAAATCCGAGGCATTATACAAGGTCTGTATGAGAAGAAATATATTACTCATAGACAAAGAGACTATTTATTTGGCCCTGATCCACCAAGAGATAGGATATATTATTCACTTCCCAAGATACACAAGGACCCCCCAGACTTGGACAGTCCCTAATGAGATCCCTCTGGGTAGACATATAGTTTCGGATTGTGGTAGCAAATCGTACAATGTTGCTCAATATATTGACCATTAGTTGAACCCTCATGAGATTTATATTCAGGATTCATATGATTTTATTGCAGAAGTGTTGCTGTTACGTCTGTATAGTTGCCTGTGTTATGTTTCTTCTCCCCCTTCCTTTTTTTTTTGGTCTGTGCGAGTTCTTTCTAGGACCGTAAAGTAGTGGGCTCCGCATGGTTCGCTGTGATTGGCTGTGGGATTGAGAGCGGCAAGTTTGAAGGCAGCATGTCCGACTACAAGAGGGGAAGAGGTCGGGGCTGTAAGGGGGTGGAGGCTTGTTTTCAGTTGTGCTCTGACAAGAGACAATGTGGGCCTTTGTTCACTGTTTAGCAGCTACTCTTGCCAGCTCGCCTGGAGCTTTTGTGTGTATTTAGGTGAAATTCTCTTGTTTATTATTATTATTCTTAATTTTATACAAGTTTAATACAATTTCCTTTAACTCTTATTAAATTTTTGTGTTTTGCTGGCTGGCTGAGCGGCTCTGGTTTAGCCTATTTCTTTTGTTTGCATCACTGACCCTAGACAGGGATGTAACAAATTTGGGGCCTTGTCTGTGCCTTTGAGACTTTTGTTTGGACAGCATTTTGGTGTGGGGTGAGTATAGGCACTTTTGTGTTCACCAAGTTGCTCGAGAACTCTGGTTAGTAAGAGTGTCCCAGCTAGATTGTGCTATGAGCCAATCTTTCCATTGGGCACAAGTTTTTGTTTTCGTTTGTTATTTTGTCTTCCTTGTTTTCAAGGTAACTCCGGGGGGAGGTACACGTTAGACTTTTTAGTCTCAGTTTGGGATGGGATTGAATTGTCACGAGTTTCACGTTTAAAGCTGCCTTCACTTGGTCATTCCTTGAAGACTAGCAAGATTTTAGTTAGTTTTGTTTTTGGTTAAGTAATTACGAGCTGGAGTTTGTCGCACCCTAGCAAATGGGTTGGCTTTGGTGATTCACGGTGTCTTCTATTGCCTCGCAATTTCGTTTTTCTGTAATTGAGCTAGACTCATTTCTTTATTTGTCTGTGCATATGGGGTACTCATTCGGTCTGTCCAGGATTGTTTGCATGAGCCACTTGCAGTTTGATGATGTATGTTATTAGTCCTATTATTTCTGTTTTTGTAGGATGGTTGCTTGTGTAACATTTTGGGATGATGTGAGTTGCAGCATTTTGGTAGGCTGTAGGTGAATGTGTTAGCCCTCCTCTGTTTGTATTACTTTCACGTAACTGGTTAGGATATCAATTTGTGTGACTTCTTGAAAATGGCTTCTCTAATCAATGAATTTGTGGTAGACACCTCTGACGAGTTATTAGACAAATTAACCAAAGAGCAATTGGTAGATGTGGCAGAACGCTATACAATTTGGCTCACTAGTGCTGATAAAAAGTTAAAAGAAAGCCTGGTAAAGTCAGTCAGGGATGCACTATTGGAGAAGGGTGTTTTAATTGTAAAACCCAAACTTTCTCCCAGTTCTCCTGAACTTTCAGTGTCTTCAGTAGATTACTCTGCTGGTGCAATCAAATTAAAAGAATTGTCGGTCAAAGAAAAGGAGATGCAGCTCGAGGCCACAAAGTTGCCTGCGGACCGGGAGGATCGTGTATTTAAGGAAAAAGAAATGCAACAAGAGATCGAGTTGAAGCGGCTTGATCACGAGCAGGAGCGAAAATTAAAGCAGATGGTACAGGATGAACACCAACGAGAACACAAATGCGAAGATCGCGAACATGAATGCGAGAGGGATCGTCTTCGCGAAGAAAGGGAATTTGAATTAAGGAAACTGGAGTTGTCCAGTAAGGTCATTCTCCCACAGCCAGTCCCGTCTGTCTCTGCTCCTACTGAGGCTCACTTTGATGTAGGCAGAAATATACAGCCGGTACCACCTTTTTATGAAAAAGAGGTAGAAAAATATTTCTGTCATTTTGAAAGGGTAGAAACTACTTTGCGGTGGCCGAAGGAGGTTTGGACTTTGTTGTTGCAATGTGTGTTGGTTGGGAAGGTGCAGGAGGGCTATTCCGCGCTCACTGTTCAGCAGAGTTCAAACTACGAAATTGTGAAAACTACTATTCTCAATGCATACGAACTTGTGCCTGAGGCTTATCGTCAACGGTTCAGAGATCTTAAAAAACTAATCAGCAGACATATGTTGAATTTGCTAGAGAGAAGGAAAACATGTTTGATAGGTGGTGTGCGTCGCAAAAAGCCGACACTTGGGAGCAACTTTGAGAGTTGATACTTAGAGGAATTTAGGAACTGTATTCCCGAGGCGGTGGCCACCCACCTAAATGATCAGAAAGTATCCTCTTTAGCTAAGGCTGCAGTATGCGTGGATGAATTTGTGCTCACGCATGAAACTGTGTTTACCTCGCCATCACATAGGGAGAGTCTAAAGACTAGCCCGAAAAGAAGCTGGAAAATGTCCAGACTTCCCAAACAGGCATCTCAAAATGACCCCCGTGAGTGTTTCTATTGACATGAGATGGGACATATGATTGCTGTGTGTCCAGTTTTAAAAAAGAAAAACAATTCACCCAAAAGGTCTCCTAAAGGCGTGGGGTTGGTTCGCTCTGTGATTCCGTTGTCCAATTGTGAGGGGCAGTTGGTAGATGCTATGTACAATCCATTTGGGGATTTGGAATCCAGGGTTTCACTCCCTGGTGGAGGAGAGGATCCAGTTCCTATTACTATCTTACGTGACACCAGGGCTGCGCAATCTTTTATTCTCAAATCAGTTTTACCATTTTCTGGTGAAACATTCTGTGGTTCAGATGTTTTAGTCCAAGGAATAGTATAGGAGTTCGGTATCATCAGAGCACCTTTGCGCTATGTACATCTAGAGTGCGATCTGTTTTCTGGGCTATGTAAAGTTGCTATTCGCCCACAGTTACCTGTGAAGGGGGTTAGCTTTGTTTTGGGAAATGATTTAGCAGTTGGAAAAATGCCTCCTCCTTTACCTGAGGTGATCGAAAGTCCCAGTGAGTCACACAGTTCAGTTGAGTTAGCCTTTGAATTCCCATCAGTGTTTCCTGCTTGTGCCGTCACACTGGCACAATCGCATAAACTTGGGGAAACAATTGAATTGGCCGATACCTTTTTAAACTCTAGCGATCCTGTTTCGCTTGAGCCGTTACCACAAGTTGAGGAGATGTGAGATACGCTGTCCACCGCTTGCGGTACTGAATCGGATTTGATAAAGCCATGATTTCTCAGGAACAAAGAAATGATTTATCCCTTGCTAAGTGTCGTTCCTCAGCTGTGTATAAGGACGAAATTTCGTCAAAGTCTGTTGTTTATTTCTGGGATGCGGAGGTATTGATGCGAAAAAGGACACTGTCAAATCTGGGTGATTTGGGATGGAATTCCATTTTTCAGTTGGTTGTCCCACAGAAATTTCGGCAGCAAGTCTTGATATTAGGGCATGATCATGACTTGTCAGGTCACTTAGGAGTTACTAAGACATATAACCGCATACTCCATAATTTTTTCTGGCCTTGATTGAAAAGTGATGTTGTAAAGCACTGTCGCTCATGCCACAGTTGTCAGCTAGCTTGGAAGCCAAATCAGATTGTCCCCCGTGCTTTGACTAATTCCACTTATTGGTGAACCATTTGAATGAATTATTTTAGACTGTGTTATTCCACTACCTTGAACAAAATCTGGTCATAAGTATTTGCTAAGTGTCATGTGCAGTGCAACTAGATATCCAGAGGCTGTGCCTCTGAAAGCTAAAAGCCAAGCCTGTAGTAAGAGCGCTAGTTCAATTCTTCTCTATATTTGGCCTACCTAAGTTCGTGCAGACTGACCGGGGCTCTAAGTTTTTCTCTCGTTTGTTCCAGCAGGATCTCTCTCAGCTCTCTATCACTCACGTGATGTCCAGTGTGTATCTTCCTAAATCGCAAGGAGCCTTAGAGTGGTTCCATCAAACTTTGAAGTCAATGCTACCTACATACTGTTTAGATTCTGCTAAACTGTGGGATGAGGGGATACCCCTTCTTTTATTTGCTGTGCGTGAGACCATTCAGGAATCGCTAGGATTTAGTCCTGCAGATCTTGTGTTCGGACACACTGTTCGTGGTCCTTTGAAGTTGCTTTGAGAGAGGTTGATGTCAGATGACAAAGTTCACAGCAACAATGTGCTTGATTATGTGAGTTCTTTTCGTGAGCGCCTCCATCCTGCATGTGATGCTGCTCGAGCCTCTCTATCGTCCACACAGAGTAAGATGAAGTCTCCCTTCGATAAGAAGTCTGTGTCTAGATCTTTCTCCATAGGGGAAAAGGTCCTTGTGTTGCTGCAGGCAAAATTTTCAGGTCTTTATGTTGTGGAATCAAAAATGAATACGTCATTCATACTCCCGACAGGAGGCGAAAAACTTTTGACACATAAATATTCTGAAACCGTATGTTTCACGAGAAGCCAGGCCTGTTGATCAGTCAGCCGCACAAAATGAGCCTGTCCTGCCTGTTGCTTCAGTTTCTGTGCCGATTTCATACTGTCCTGAGGAGGATGGTTTACGTTTACGTGATGTTCAAATCGATGGTGTTCGGTTGCAAAATTCTGAGATTTTGGAGGACTTGGGTTCTCATTTGTGTCATTTGTCTGAGGATGCTTGTAGTGATAGTTAATCTGATCCATTCTCACTCTGCTTTGTTTTCAGATGTGCCGTCTTGCTCAAATGTGATTTGCCACTACATTGATGTGGATGAACATATTCCAATAAAACGGCACTCTTATAGGATAATCCAATGAAGCAAGCGGCTATGAAAACTGAAACGAAATGACTTTCAAAAAAAAAGGGAGGGGGAGAAGAAACATAACATAGGCAACTATACAGACGTAACACCCCCACCACTAAAATCAACATCCCATGTTGACTTACAGTGCCAGCTATCTAGAAAGACTGAGACAATGTATCCGCTAGCACATTCTCCTTACCTTGTTTATATTTAATGTCAAGGGTAAAACAATGATGAAACAATGACCAGCACATGATACGCTGATTAGAGTTCTTCATTCTGGACAAAAACACCAGCAGATTGTGGTCCGTGAAGACTTCCACGGGAAGTGGAGTGGAACCAATGTACACTTCGAAGTGTGCAAGGGCTAGTATCAATGACAACGCCTCTTTCTCGATGGTGCTGTAATTGAATTGATGTTTAAGAAACTTCCTGGAGAAGTAGCACACAGGGTAATCAATTCCGTGGGAATACTCCTGCAGTAGCACAGCCCCAGCTCCAGTTCCACTAGCGTCTACTTTCAGCTTGAAAGGATGCTGAAAGTCAGAGTTTATATTGTTAAATGCATCCTGATAATCAGCAGACCACACAAACTCCCTTCCGAAATTCTTCTGATGAGAATGTTTAATTTAAAGGGCTATTTAGGTAGTAAACCAAGAAACGTGAAGTACCTGACACATAAAAATGGGTAGCAATTTTAATTATAATCATTGCCTGGAGGTTGAAATAGCTTGGGTTAAATTGACCCCAAGGATAAAAGATGTTAGCAAATTTGAGGACAATACGAGGGTTAAGCCCCCACCAATAGCAGTAGAAAGCGGATGACAACCATGAGGCAACTGATGTAGAGGGCAGCTTTCGCTTACGGCCACACCACGCTGAACGCGCCCGATTGTGACGTCAGAGGTGTAGGATTGTGGCTGCAGAAGTGGGAGAGAGGCTCCCACAGTGTTTGTTCCGTTTATTTTCTTTGTTTATTATACTAGTGTGTTGGTTTTGTAGTGCTTATTTTTCTTTTTGTGTTTGTCTTTTTCTCCCGAGCAGTTTATCTGCTGAGGGGGAGAATTTTCGTGTTTTTTGTAATTAACGGCAATGGATAACAACGTGAATGACTCAGGACTGGCAACTCGACAAAGAATTATGGATACGGACTTGACATGAATGGCTAGTTCTGGAATTTCTGATCAATTGTTTGACCATCAGCAACGAGTTTTGGATCAAGGTAAAAGTTCTGCCAATATGGATATTAATGTGGTTTTTGAACGTGGAATGGATACAATGGAAAAAGTTTTGAATGACGGACGAATTGGAGACGCTGAGAAGGACTGCGGGGCTGGACTGTTGACGTGTGTTGGGGTGGAATTGGCGGCTGGAGTGGAATGCTCTGGCCAGCTTCCAACTGAACGACGAGAAGAAGCTGTGGGTTTGGTTCATGTTGTTGGTCAAGCGTTTTGGACGACAAGAGTAGAAATGATAAGGGGATGGAGAAATTGAGAAGACAACAGTTAACCGAGAAATTACGGCAGGGAACTAGATATCAGAAAACCTATTCCAAAGACGTTACGCTCATTTTGGAATTGGATGATTTGCAGGGAATAACTGCAATGGACGTTTTTGAGGTGGTTGATGCAAAGCTGAAAAAAAAAAATTTTATTTGGGATGGAAAGCCTTTGAAGATAGCCTATAACACATTGATAGGAAGGGTGGAAGAAGGGGGACTGGGGCTTTTAGATAGTTTTATAAGAATGAAAAGTGCACGTGTTAAGGTGGTGAAAAAGTATCTAGGTGGGGGTGTACAGGAATGGAAGGAGGTGGTGAGGTTTTTTCTTGGGAAATGTGGAGGGGGAGGAATGGGAGAAGCAGGATTGTGGATGAGAATGAAGGAATACATGCTGACAGGGATACCTGAATTTTATAAAGAAGTTTTTAGAGCATGGGGGGATTTTTTACATCACATTAAGGTGAAGCCTGAGGGGAAAAATCTGATTTTAAACCAACCACTTTTTTTAAATCCGAATATTTTAGATGATGGGAGTCCGATTTTTTTCAAGGGGTGGTTTGATGCGGGGATACAGCTGTTACAAGATGTACTGTATGTCGTAAGACCTGGGTTTCTGCCAGTGCAGGCGATTATCGATCTCATGGAAGAGAAGGAGGAAGTCAAGAGCCGGGTTACAATCAGCAACCAATATAAGAGGCTCAAGAAGGCAATTCCGGCTGATTGGCTTAAGCAAGCCGCCATGGGACCGGTGGGTGGGCTGGAGACTAAGCCTGCGGTGTTGCTGAAGCCCAACAATGAGCCTTTTATTGACGCAAATTTGAGATTCTTTTATTCGGTTTTTAGAGAAGGACTTTTTATGGAACCTAGGTCTTATGACTATTGGGGAAGGCTTTTTCCTGGGTTCTCAGTGAGGGATATATGGAAATCATCCACATTTCGTTTTAAGAATCTTGTTTTAGAGGCATTTGATTTTTTATTGTGTCATAATTGTATTTTTAACGAAATGAGGTTGTGCTGTATGGGAATGGTTGATGATGCAAAATGCAGGATATGCGGGGAGGGTGAGGAGGGTTTTAAACATATGTTTTTTAACTGTGTGAAACTGAAGTGTTTTATGACTAAACTGAAATATATTGTGGAATGTTTTTTATTGGATAGGAGTTTGTTAGAAGCTAATTGGGAAACTGTGTTTTTATTTGGGTATAAGGGCCGCTCAAAAAATACTCTTGTTTTGAATATGTTTTTATCGGTGGCCCGGCACACTGTTTATTTAAGGAGGGCACTGGTGCGGCACAAGAAATACTACGTGGACATATGTAAATTATATGAAAGAGAACTACGGAAAACTGTTCAGCTTTTATTTGATTATTTTCAATTCCACGATGATCCAATTCTGTTTCACAGTCTTGTTCTTCGGTATAATGATTTTTTTGAGCTGACATTTGATTGTGTTTTCATATGTCTGCCTGCCTGTTGATCTTATTGATGTGTTTTTTGCAGATTCCTGTTTCTTTTATTGTTCTTGATTTTAACTGCTGACGCATAATATGCACATTTTTGTATGACCATGGTTATGGAAAATAGTTTTAGGGAATGTAAATAAACTATATTCAATAAATAAAAAAAAAAAAAAAAAAAAAAACCCGCCCCCGATCTCGTCTGATCTCGGAAGCCAAGCAGCGTCGGGCCTGGTTAGTACTTGGATGGGTGACCGCCTGGGAATACCAGGTGCTGTAAGCATTTTTGTTTTTCCCACCCCCACAATCGAGTGGTAGAAGTGGCTCCAACCTGGGCCCAACGGCTGGGGGCCCCTCGTCACACTTTTTTTGAATGTCCTCAAGCCTTCGTTGCTTCAGTACCTGAGCCTGATCAACATCCACCGCGCCTGATGCAAAAAAGGTTTATTGTGTATTATCCAAACACGATACGCGACACCAGCCGGGCTGGTCCGCACAGCGGAAGAAGAGACCACCTTGGCACGCCAACATTCACCCTCTTCCTTTTTATTCTTTTTCTTATCTATGGCTTTCCCCCAGATTATCTAAGGCCTACCCCAGGACAAGCATCTTAGGCCCTCCTACCTTTCTTATTGTTAGAATTAGCTTAAACCTTGACACCAATATTTAGTGGTAATGGCAACCATTTTATTAAGGAATAGACTGCCACCTTGTGTGTCTGGCAGTGAGCTACAACTAAAGTAGACCGACCTCTTCCAGGTTACTGCATCCAGGTTGTGTCTACATCATTATATCTATGGCTACGTTTTGTCAGTATCAAAATGCGCATGGCTGTAAGTATGTCTGTCAGCGCTGTGTCAGCTGAAAGATGGGTCTGATCCCACAAATTACACTTCTACAACCGTTGGTGTAAGCAGTTGTCCCAGTCCTGTCTGGGTGACCAGTTGCCCGCGGTTCTGGCGGCAAGGGCTGAGAACGAGGTATCGGGAGAGAGGCTTAAGGCTGGGAGCCCCTCGGTAAAATGGAGGTCAGGCTTAAGCAGGAGTGTAACCCTCCTATTATCTTTGGGGTCCATGTGACCCCATTCAATGTTTCAATGGATTATTGACTTTGTTTTTTTGCCTCATATTTCATGACTTTTCCTAATTTAATGGGGACAACTGGGTGAACGTAAAATGAACATGATGATGTGTTTTCAATGTCCTGTACACATTTTGTACACATCGGTGTTCTCTGGGCTGAATTTGAGCCCAGGTTGTTCTGGCGGTATAAAACATAAGAAATATCAACATCGTTCACACATTTCATTTGGTTGTTTTGGATGATATTGAGGCCACTAACATGCAATTTTATAATCTTCAAAAAACCTTCCCTCTGCTTTAGGGCCCTGAAGCAGAGGGGGTGTTGCTAGATTTGAGGCCCTTCTGGGGCGCGAAACCCTAGTGCTCACATCCTCATGCGGGGAATGCATCAGCAACGACAATAGGCTAGTTGCGTTACATTACTTTCAGAGTCATTGAGCTGACACTTTTATTCAAAGCTACTGACAGTTGATTAGGATGACCAGGGGTCAACCCCCCCTTGGGAGCTATGTTATTTTTCACAACCATTTACCGGGGCACCACAGATTGTTACTGGGGCATGTGCCCCACTGAGATCGGGTCTGGCCCTAACCCATCATAACCATACCTGTGGTAGCATGAGAACCACTGACAGTTCACATGACATGGGGGAGGAGGAAATATAATTCCAACAAGTACGCTGATATTTCCTGCACTGTTGGGGTGTGGAAATGTGGTTCCAGTGAGGAGATTGGCAGTTCACACTACAAAGGGGAGGAGCAAACATATGAAAGCTTGCACCGCAGCTTTCAAAACCATTTCACTTGGTGCGCTGTGTGCTCTTGCTTTATGTTCTCTTTCACTTGAAAATGACCTCTAAGCAAAGGTTTCGTGCCAATGCGGTTTTGTCACAGCTCTTTGACAGTGAAAGTGACATAGAGGAGAATGTGTCTGAGACAGAGGATAATGTTGAGGAGGACCCTGATTATGAGACATCCGCCTCTGATGGGAATGAGAGCCTTAGTATTGACCCTCCCGTTGTCTCTCAACCACCAGCAGACAAGTTACCTTACAAAAATGGAAAGTTATTATAGTCCCTCTCCCCACCTGAATGGCAGGTTACATTTAATGCTGTTAATGTCATCAAAATGGTTCCAGGCCCCACCAGATACACTGTCAGCCATGTCCAAGACATAAAATCAGCGTTTGAGCTCTTCGTAACACCATCAATCGAAAATGATATACTTGAGAGCCCAAACATAATACATGTTTCTGTCTTTGATAAAAGATATAGTTTTTCTTTCCAAATGATATAAATGACAAAATAAAATTTACTTAGAAATAATATAAAGCCATTAAAACAGGAAAAAAAAAGGTCCTTCTTTTCAAGTTAGGGTCAAACTGAGAGATTTTATGGTGATTTGCATATTGTTCCAATACTAGGTATTTTGGGTGTATGCCGGGGTTTGGGGGGGGGGATGGGTGGTGGTCATATTTAATTTAAAGGGCTATTTAGGTAGTAAACCAAGAAACGTGAAGTACCTGACACATAAAAATGGGTAGCAATTTTAATTATAATCATTGCCTGGAGGTTGAAATAGCTTGGGTCAAATTGACCCCAAGGATAAAAGATGTGAGCAAATTTGAGGACAATACGAGGGTTGAGCCACCACCAAGAGCGGGCGGCTCAGACGGAGCTCCCGCATGAAATGTGAGCCAAAGCCCAGGTGAAACTGGGAGCCGGTGGTGGGTCTTTCTCCACCATCTTCAAACCCTGAGCCTCCGGCCTAGATCCACACCTAGAGCCGGGCCTGACACTGTGGCCTTGGCCGGTGCCAAGCTCCAGCCAAAAACCCAAACTTCAAACGTGAGCCTCGGCTCCGCATTGTTGGACAAAACAAAAAAAAAAAAAAAAGGCTCCGGCGTCACAACAGCAGTAGAAAGCAGATGACAACCATGAGGCGACCGACTGAGAGGGCAGCTTTCGCTTACGGCCACACCACGCTGAACGCGCCCGATCTCGTCTGATCTCGGAAGCCAAGCAGCGTCGGGCCTGGTTAGTACTTGGATGGGTGACCGCCTGGGAATACCAGGTGCTGTAAGCATTTTTGTTTTTCCCACCCCCACAATCGAGTGGTAGAAGTGGCTCCAACCAGGACAAGCAGCCTAGGCCCTCCTACCTTTCTTATTGTTAGAATTAGCATAAACCTTGACACCAATATTCAGTGGTAATGGCAACCATTTTATTAAGGAATAGACCTCCACCTTTTGTGTCTGGCTGTGAACTACACCCAAAGTTGACCGTGGTTCCAGTGAGGAGATTGGCATTAAAACAAGAAAAAAGGTCTTTCTTTCCAATTTAAGGTCCAACTGAGAGATTTTATGGTGATTTGCATATTTTTGCAAAAGTAGGTATTTTGGGTGTTTGCCGGGGTTGGGGGTGGTGGTGGTAATATTTAATTTAAAATTTAAATTTAACTTTCTTATTGTTTGCATTAGCTTAAACATTGACGTCAATATTTAGCGGTAATGGAAAGCATTTTATTAAGGATGGGAGCCCCTCGGTAAAATGGAGGTCAGGCTTAATGCTGCTAATGTCATCAAAATGGTTCCAGGTCCCACCACATACACTGTCAGCCATGTCCAAGACATAAAATCGGCATTTGAGCTCTTCGTAACACCATCAATCCAACAACATATACCCGAGAGCCTGAACATAATACATGTTTCTGTCTTTCGGCCACACAGCGCTGAACGCGCCCCATTGTGATGTCACAATTGTGAGATTGTGGCTGCAGAAGTGGGAGCGAGAGAGGCTCTCACGGTGTTTGTTTCTCTTTTCTTTTGATTGTTTGTTGTACTCGTCTGTTACTTTTGTAGTGATTCATTTGCTTTTTGGTTTTTTCCTCCCCTGAGCAGTTTATCTGCGAGGGGCAGAATTTTCGTGCGTTTTTTTAATTAACGGGAATGGATTTCAACGTGAATGACTCAGGACCTGCAATTCGACAAATCGCTATGGATACGGATTTGAAACAAATGGCCAGTTCTGTGTTTTCTGATCAATTGTCTGAACATCGACTTCGAGTTTTCGATCATGGTGAAAGTTCTAGTAATACAGCTGTTAATGTGGTTTTTCAACATGGCATGGATTCAAGGGAAAGAGTTTTGAATGGCGGACGGACTGATGGCGCTGAGAAGGACTGCGGGGCTGGGCTGGGATTGACGGCTGGAGAGGAATTCTCTCGCCAGCTTACTCCTGAACAAAGAGAAGAAGCTGGGGGTTTGCTTAATGGTGTTGGCTCGAGCGTTTTGGACAACAAAAGTAGATATGACATGCGGATGGACAAGTGATAAAAGATATTGATAAAACATGTTGTTTTTCTTACGGCCACACCGCGCCGAACGCGCCCGATTGTGATGTCACAAGCGTGAGATTGTGGCTGCAGACGTGGGAGAGAGAGAGAGGCTCTCACAGTGTTTGTTTCTTTTTTCTTTTGATTGTTTATTGTACTCGTCTATTACTTTTGTAGTGCTTCTTTTGCTTTTTGATTTTTTCCTCCCCTGAGCAGTTTATATGCAGAGGGGCAGAATTTTCGTGTGTTTTCCAATTAACGGGAATGGATTTCAACGCGAATGACTGAGGACCGGCAATTGGACAAATAGGTGGAGTGTGACTCCGATTCTACCTCTCCGCAGCCGTTTTTACCCAGGCACTGCAGTGGCGGATGGCACGCAGTTTCTCAGGGTCAAATTCCCGAAAGAGGTTGCTTCGTTGCCATACAGCGTGCGTTTTGGTACGGGAGATGGACCACTGTATTTTCGGGTCATGCATGATAGGCAGGTGAAGATCTGCCGTTTGTGCATGAGCCCGGTTCATGTGATGCGAGTTTGCCCTCAGTTTGTCTGCCGTGAGTGCTTGGAAAAGGGGTATTACGCAAGGAGTGTCAAGCAGCGCGCTGTAACACCATCAATCGAAAATGATATACTTGAGAGCCCCAACATAATGCATGTTTCTCTCTTTGATAAAAGATATTGTTTTTCTTTCCAAATGATATAAATGACAAAAACAAAAAATTGTACTTAGAAATAATATAAAGCCATTAAAACAGGAACAAAAGGTCCTTCTTTCCAAGTTAAGGTCAAACTGAGAGAATTTATGGTGATTTGCAGATTTGTCCAATGGTAGGTATTTTGGGTGTTTGCCGAGGTTGGGGGTGGTGGTGGTGGTAATATTTAATTTAAAGGGCTATTTAGCTGGTAAACTAAGAAAGGTAAAGTACCTGTCAAATAAAAATGGGTAGCAATTTTAATTATAATCATTGCCTGGAGGTTGACATAGCTTTGGTCAAATTGAAACCAAGGATAAAAGGTGTCAGCAAATTTGAGGACAATATGAGGGTTAAGCCCCCACCAAGAGCGGGCGGCCCATGCCAAGCTCCAGCCGAAAACCCAAACTCCAAACGTGAGCCTCGGCTCCGCATTGTTGGACAAAACAAAAAAAAAAAAAAAAAAAAAAAAAAAAAAGGCTCCAGCGTCACAACAGCAGTAGAAAGCAGATGACAACCATGAGGCGACCGATTGAGAGGGCAGCTTTCGCTTACGGCCACACCACGCTGAATGCGCCCGATCTCGTCTGATCTCGGAAGCCAAGCAGCGTCGGGCCTGGTTAGTACTTGGATGGGTGACCGCCTGGGAATACCAGGTGCTGTAAGCATTTTTGTTTTTCCCACCCCCACAATCGAGTGGTAGAAGTGGCTCCAACCTGGGCCCAACGGCTGGGGGCCCCTCGTCACGCTTTTTTTGAATGTCCTCAAGCCTTCGTTGCTTCAGTACCTGAGCCTGATCAAAATCCACCGCGCCTGATGCAAAAAAGGTTTATTGTGTATTATCCAAACACGATACGCGACACCAGCCAGGCTGGTCCGCACAGCGGAAAAAGAGACCACCTTGGCACGCCAACATTCACCCTCTTCCTTTTTATTCTTTTTCTTATCTATGGCTTTCCCCCAGATTATCTAAGGCCTGCCCCAGGACAAGCAACTTAGGCCCTCCTACCTTTCTTATTGTTAGAATTAGCTTAAACCTTGACACCAATATTTAGTGGTAATGGCAACCATTTTATTAAGGAATAGACTGCCACCTTGTGTGTCTGGCAGTGAGCTACAACTAAAGTAGACCGACCTCTTCCAGGTTACTGCATCCAGGTTGTGTCTACATCATTATATCTATGCCTACGTTTTGTCAGTATCAAAATGCGCATGGCTGTAAGTATGTCTGTCAGCGCTGTGTCAGCTGAAAGATGGGTCTGATCCCACAAATTACACTTCTACAACCGTTGGTGTAAGCAGTTGTCCCAGTCCTGTCTGGGTGACCAGTTGCCCGCGGTTCTGGCGCCAAGGGCTGAGAACGAGGTATCGGGAGAGAGGCTTAAGGCTGGGAGCCCCTCGGTAAAATGGAGGTCAGGCTTAAGCAGGAGTGTAACCCTCCTATTATCTTTGGGGTCCATGTGACCCCATTCAATGTTTCAATGGATTATTGACTTTGTTTTTTTGCCTCATATTTCATGACTTTTCCTAATTTAATGGGGACAACTGGGTGAACGTAAAATGAACATGATGATGTGTTTTCAATGTCCTGTACACATTTTGTACACATCGGTGTTCTCTGGGCTGAATTTGAGCCCAGGTTGTTCTGGCGGTATAAAACATAAGAAATATCAACATCGTTCACACATTTCATTTGGTTGTTTTGGATGATATTGAGGCCACTAACATGCAATTTTATAATCTTCAAAAAACCTTCCCTCTGCTTTAGGGCCCTGAAGCAGAGGGGGTGTTGCTAGATTTGAGGCCCTTCTGGGGCGCGAAACCCTAGTGCTCACATCCTCATGCGGGGAATGCATCAGCAACGACAATAGGCTAGTTGCGTTACATTACTTTCAGAGTCATTGAGCTGACACTTTTATTCAAAGCTACTGACAGTTGATTAGGATGACCAGGGGTCAACCCCCCCTTGGGAGCTATGTTATTTTTCACAACCATTTACCGGGGCACCACAGATTGTTACTGGGGCATGTGCCCCACTGAGATCGGGTCTGGCCCTAACCCATCATAACCATACCTGTGGTAGCATGAGAACCACTGACAGTTCACATGACATGGGGGAGGAGGAAATATAATTCCAACAAGTACGCTGATATTTCCTGCACTGTTGGGGTGTGGAAATGTGGTTCCAGTGAGGAGATTGGCAGTTCACACTACAAAGGGGAGGAGCAAACATATGAAAGCTTGCACCGCAGCTTTCAAAACCATTTCACTTGGTGCGCTGTGTGCTCTTGCTTTATGTTCTCTTTCACTTGAAAATGACCTCTAAGCAAAGGTTTCGTGCCAATGCGGTTTTGTCACAGCTCTTTGACAGTGAAAGTGACATAGAGGAGAATGTGTCTGAGACAGAGGATAATGTTGAGGAGGACCCTGATTATGAGACATCCGCCTCTGATGGGAATGAGAGCCTTAGTATTGACCCTCCCGTTGTCTCTCAACCACCAGCAGACAAGTTACCTTACAAAAATGGAAAGTTATTATAGTCCCTCTCCCCACCTGAATGGCAGGTTACATTTAATGCTGTTAATGTCATCAAAATGGTTCCAGGCCCCACCAGATACACTGTCAGCCATGTCCAAGACATAAAATCAGCGTTTGAGCTCTTCGTAACACCATCAATCGAAAATGATATACTTGAGAGCCCAAACATAATACATGTTTCTGTCTTTGATAAAAGATATAGTTTTTCTTTCCAAATGATATAAATGACAAAATAAAATTTACTTAGAAATAATATAAAGCCATTAAAACAGGAAAAAAAAAGGTCCTTCTTTTCAAGTTAGGGTCAAACTGAGAGATTTTATGGTGATTTGCATATTTTTCCAATACTAGGTATTTTGGGTGCATGCCGGGGGTTTGGGGGGGGGGGGGGGGGGGGATGGGTGGTGGTCATATTTAATTTAAAGGGCTATTTAGGTAGTAAACCAAGAAACGTGAAGTACCTGACACATAAAAATGGGTAGCAATTTTAATTATAATCATTGCCTGGAGGTTGAAATAGCTTGGGTCAAATTGACCCCAAGGATAAAAGATGTGAGCAAATTTGAGGACAATACGAGGGTTGAGCCACCACCAAGAGCGGGCGGCTCAGACGGAGCTCCCGCATGAAATGTGAGCCAAAGCCCAGGTGAAACTGGGAGCCGGTGGTGGGTCTTTCTCCACCATCTTCAAACCCTGAGCCTCCGGCCTAGATCCACACCTAGAGCCGGGCCTGACACTGTGGCCTTGGCCGGTGCCAAGCTCCAGCCAAAAACCCAAACTTCAAACGTGAGCCTCGGCTCCGCATTGTTGGACAAAACAAAAAAAAAAAAAAAAAGGCTCCGGCGTCACAACAGCAGTAGAAAGCGGATGACAACCATGAGGCGACTGACTGAGAGGGCAGCTTTCGCTTACGGCCACACCACGCTGAACGCGCCCGATCTCGTCTGATCTCGGAAGCCAAGCAGCGTCGGGCCTGGTTAGTACTTGGATGGGTGACCGCCTGGGAATACCAGGTGCTGTAAGCATTTTTGTTTTTCCCACCCCCACAATCGAGTGGTAGAAGTGGCTCCAACCAGGACAAGCAGCCTAGGCCCTCCTACCTTTCTTATTGTTAGAATTAGCATAAACCTTGACACCAATATTCAGTGGTAATGGCAACCATTTTATTAAGGAATAGACCTCCACCTTTTGTGTCTGGCTGTGAACTACACCCAAAGTTGACCGTGGTTCCAGTGAGGAGATTGGCATTAAAACAAGAAAAAAGGTCTTTCTTTCCAATTTAAGGTCCAACTGAGAGATTTTATGGTGATTTGCATATTTTTGCAAAAGTAGGTATTTTGGGTGTTTGCCGGGGTTGGGGGTGGTGGTGGTAATATTTAATTTAAAATTTAAATTTAACTTTCTTATTGTTTGCATTAGCTTAAACATTGACGTCAATATTTAGCGGTAATGGAAAGCATTTTATTAAGGATGGGAGCCCCTCGGTAAAATGGAGGTCAGGCTTAATGCTGCTAATGTCATCAAAATGGTTCCAGGTCCCACCACATACACTGTCAGCCATGTCCAAGACATAAAATCGGCATTTGAGCTCTTCGTAACACCATCAATCCAACAACATATACCCGAGAGCCTGAACATAATACATGTTTCTGTCTTTCGGCCACACAGCGCTGAACGCGCCCCATTGTGATGTCACAATTATGAGATTGTGGCTGCAGAAGTGGGAGCGAGAGAGGCTCTCACGGTGTTTGTTTCTCTTTTCTTTTGATTGTTTATTGTACTCGTCTGTTACTTTTGTAGTGATTCATTTGCTTTTTGGTTTTTTTCCTCCCCTGAGCAGTTTATCTGCGAGGGGCAGAATTTTCGTGCGTTTTTTAATTAACGGGAATGGATTTCAACGTGAATGACTCAGGACCTGCAATTCGACAAATCGCTATGGATACGGATTTGAAACATATGGCCAGTTCTGTGTTTTCTGATCAATTGTCTGAACATGGACTTGGAGTTTTCGATCATGGTGAAAGTTCTAGTAATACAGCTGTTAATGTGGTTTTTCAACATGGCATGGATTCAAGGGAAAGAGTTTTGAATGGCGGACGGACTGATGGCGCTGAGAAGGACTGCGGGGCTGGGCTGGGATTGACGGCTGGAGAGGAATTCTCTCGCCAGCTTACTCCTGAACAAAGAGAAGAAGCTGGGGGTTTGCTTAATGGTGTTGGCTCGAGCGTTTTGGACAACAAAAGTAGATATGACATGCGGATGGACAAGTGATAAAAGATATTGATAAAACATGTTGTTTTTCTTACGGCCACACCGCGCCGAACGCGCCCGATTGTGATGTCACAAGCGTGAGATTGTGGCTGCAGACGTGGGAGAGAGAGAGAGGCTCTCACAGTGTTTGTTTCTTTTTTCTTTTGATTGTTTATTGTACTCGTCTATTACTTTTGTAGTGCTTCTTTTGCTTTTTGATTTTTTCCTCCCCTGAGCAGTTTATATGCAGAGGGGCAGAATTTTCGTGTGTTTTCCAATTAACGGGAATGGATTTCAACGCGAATGACTGAGGACCGGCAATTGGACAAATCGCTATGGATACGGATTTGAAACAAACGGCCAGTTCTGTGTTTCCTGATCAATTGTCTGAACATGGACTTGGAGTTTTGGATCATGGTGAAAGTTCTAGTAATACAGCTGTTAATGTGGTTTTTCAACATGACATGGATTCAAGGAAAAGAGTTTTGAATGGCGGACGGACTGATGGCGCTGAGAAGGACTGCGGGGCTGGGCTGGGATTGACGGCTGGAGAGGAATTCTCTCGCCAGCTTACTCCTGAACAAAGAGAAGAAGCTGGGGGTTTGCTTAATGGTGTTGGCTCGAGCGTTTTGGACAACAAAAGTAGATATGACATGCGGATGGACAAGTGATAAAAGATATTGATAAAACATGTTGTTTTTCTTACGGCCACACCGCGCCGAACGCGCCCGATTGTGATGTCACAAGCGTGAGATTGTGGCTGCAGACGTGGGAGAGAGAGAGAGGCTCTCACAGTGTTTGTTTCTTTTTTCTTTTGATTGTTTATTGTACTCGTCTATTACTTTTGTAGTGCTTCTTTTGCTTTTTGATTTTTTCCTCCCCTGAGCAGTTTATATGCAGAGGGGCAGAATTTTCGTGTGTTTTCCAATTAACGGGAATGGATTTCAACGCGAATGACTGAGGACCGGCAATTGGACAAATCGCTATGGATACGGATTTGAAACAAACGGCCAGTTCTGTGTTTCCTGATCAATTGTCTGAACATGGACTTGGAGTTTTGGATCATGGTGAAAGTTCTAGTAATACAGCTGTTAATGTGGTTTTTCAACATGACATGGATTCAAGGAAAAGAGTTTTGAATGGCGGACGGACTGATGGCGCTGAGAAGGACTGCGGGGCTGGGCTGGGATTGACGGCTGGAGAGGAATTCTCTCGCCAGCTTACTCCTGAACAAAGAGAAGAAGCTGGGGGTTTGCTTAATGGTGTTGGCTCGAGCGTTTTGGACAACAAAAGTAGATATGACATGCGGATGGACAAGTGATAAAAGATATTGATAAAACATGTTGTTTTTCTTACGGCCACACCGCGCCGAACGCGCCCGATTGTGATGTCACAAGCGTGAGATTGTGGCTGCAGACGTGGGAGAGAGAGAGAGGCTCTCACAGTGTTTGTTTCTTTTTTCTTTTGATTGTTTATTGTACTCGTCTATTACTTTTGTAGTGCTTCTTTTGCTTTTTGATTTTTTCCTCCCCTGAGCAGTTTATATGCAGAGGGGCAGAATTTTCGTGTGTTTTCCAATTAACGGGAATGGATTTCAACGCGAATGACTGAGGACCGGCAATTGGACAAATCGCTATGGATACGGATTTGAAACAAACGGCCAGTTCTGTGTTTCCTGATCAATTGTCTGAACATGGACTTGGAGTTTTGGATCATGGTGAAAGTTCTAGTAATACAGCTGTTAATGTGGTTTTTCAACATGACATGGATTCAAGGAAAAGAGTTTTGAATGGCGGACGGACTGATGGCGCTGAGAAGGACTGCGGGGCTGGGCTGGGATTGACGGCTGGAGAGGAATTCTCTCGCCAGCTTACTCCTGAACAAAGAGAAGAAGCTGGGGGTTTGCTTAATGGTGTTGGCTCGAGCGTTTTGGACAACAAAAGTAGATATGACATGCGGATGGACAAGTGATAAAAGATATTGATAAAACATGTTGTTTTTCTTACGGCCACACCGCGCCGAACGCGCCCGATTGTGATGTCACAAGCGTGAGATTGTGGCTGCAGACGTGGGAGAGAGAGAGAGGCTCTAACAGTGTTTGTTTCTTTTTTCTTTTGATTGTTTATTGTACTCGTCTATTACTTTTGTAGTGCTTCTTTTGCTTTTTGATTTTTTCCTCCCCTGAGCAGTTTATATGCAGAGGGGCAGAATTTTCGTGTGTTTTCCAATTAACGGGAATGGATTTCAACGCGAATGACTGAGGACCGGCAATTGGACAAATCGCTATGGATACGGATTTGAAACAAACGGCCAGTTCTGTGTTTCCTGATCAATTGTCTGAACATGGACTTGGAGTTTTGGATCATGGTGAAAGTTCTAGTAATACAGCTGTTAATGTGGTTTTTCAACATGACATGGATTCAAGGAAAAGAGTTTTGAATGGCGGACGGACTGATGGCGCTGAGAAGGACTGCGGGGCTGGGCTGGGATTGACGGCTGGAGAGGAATTCTCTCGCCAGCTTACTCCTGAACAAAGAGAAGAAGCTGGGGGTTTGCTTAATGGTGTTGGCTCGAGCGTTTTGGACAACAAAAGTAGATATGACATGCGGATGGACAAGTGATAAAAGATATTGATAAAACATGTTGTTTTTCTTACGGCCACACCGCGCCGAACGCGCCCGATTGTGATGTCACAAGCGTGAGATTGTGGCTGCAGACGTGGGAGAGAGAGAGAGGCTCTCACAGTGTTTGTTTCTTTTTTCTTTTGATTGTTTATTGTACTCGTCTATTACTTTTGTAGTGCTTCTTTTGCTTTTTGATTTTTTCCTCCCCTGAGCAGTTTATATGCAGAGGGGCAGAATTTTCGTGTGTTTTCCAATTAACGGGAATGGATTTCAACGCGAATGACTGAGGACCGGCAATTGGACAAATCGCTATGGATACGGATTTGAAACAAACGGCCAGTTCTGTGTTTCCTGATCAATTGTCTGAACATGGACTTGGAGTTTTGGATCATGGTGAAAGTTCTAGTAATACAGCTGTTAATGTGGTTTTTCAACATGACATGGATTCAAGGAAAAGAGTTTTGAATGGCGGACGGACTGATGGCGCTGAGAAGGACTGCGGGGCTGGGCTGGGATTGACGGCTGGAGAGGAATTCTCACGCCAGCTTACTCCTGAACAAAGAGAAGAAGCTGGGGGTTTGCTTAATGGTGTTGGCTCGAGCGTTTTGGACAACAAAAGTAGATATGACATGCGGATGGACAAGTGATAAAAGATATTGATAAAACATGTTGTTTTTCTTACGGCCACACCGCGCCGAACGCGCCCCATTGTGATGTCACAAGCGTGAGATTGTGGCTGCAGACGTGGGAGAGAGAGAGAGGCTCTCACAGTGTTTGTTTCTTTTTTCTTTTGATTGTGTATTGTACTCGTCTATTACTTTTGTAGTGCTTCTTTTGCTTTTTGATTTTTTCCTCCCCTGAGCAGTTTCTATGCAGAGGGGCAGAATTTTCGTGTGTTTTCCAATTAACGGGAATGGATTTCAACGCGAATGACTGAGGACCGGCAATTGGACAAATCGCTATGGATACGGATTTGAAACAAACGGCCAGTTCTGTGTTTCCTGATCAATTGTCTGAACATGGACTTGGAGTTTTGGATCATGGTGAAAGTTCTAGTAATACAGCTGTTAATGTGGTTTTTCAACATGACATGGATTCAAGGAAAAGAGTTTTGAATGGCGGACGGACTGATGGCGCTGAGAAGGACTGCGGGGCTGGGCTGGGATTGACGGCTGGAGAGGAATTCTCTCGACAGCTTACTCCTGAACAAAGAGAAGAAGCTGGGGGTTTGCTTAATGGTGTTGGCTCGAGCGTTTTGGACAACAAAAGTAGATATGACATGCGGATGGACAAGTGATAAAAGATATTGATAAAACATGTTGTTTTTCTTACGGCCACACCGCGCCGAACGCGCCCGATTGTGATGTCACAAGCGTGAGATTGTGGCTGCAGACGTGGGAGAGAGAGAGAGGCTCTCACAGTGTTTGTTTCTTTTTTCTTTTGATTGTTTATTGTACTCGTCTATTACTTTTGTAGTGCTTCTTTTGCTTTTTGATATTTTTCCTCCCCTGAGCAGTTTATATGCAGAGGGGCAGAATTTTCGTGTGTTTTCCAATTAACGGGAATGGATTTCAACGCGAATGACTGAGGACCGGCAATTGGACAAATCCCTATGGATACGGATTTGAAACAAACGGCCAGTTCTGTGTTTCCTGATCAATTGTCTGAACATGGACTTGGAGTTTTGGATCATGGTGAAAGTTCTAGTAATACAGCTGCTAATGTGGTTTTTCAACATGACATGGATTCAAGGAAAAGAGTTTTGAATGGCGGACGGACTGATGGCGCTGAGAAGGACTGCGGGGCTGGGCTGGGATTGACGGCTGGAGAGGAATTCTCTCGCCAGCTTACTCCTGAACAAAGAGAAGAAGCTGGGGGTTTGCTTAATGGTGTTGGCTCGAGCGTTTTGGACAACAAAAGTAGATATGACATGCGGATGGACAAGTGATAAAAGATATTGATAAAACATGTTGTTTTTCTTACGGTCACACCGCGCCGAACGCGCCCGATTGTGATGTCACAAGCGTGAGATTGTGGCTGCAGACGTGGGAGAGAGAGAGAGGCTCTCACAGTGTTTGTTTCTTTTTTCTTTTGATTGTTTATTGTACTCGTCTATTACTTTTGTAGTGCTTCTTTTGCTTTTTGATTTTTTCCTCCCCTGAGCAGTTTATGTGCAGAGGGGCAGAATTTTCGTGTGTTTTCCAATTAACGGGAATGGATTTCAACGCGAATGACTGAGGACCGGCAATTGGACAAATCGCTATGGATACGGATTTGTAACAAACGGCCAGTTCTGTGTTTCCTGATCAATTGTCTGAACATGGACTTGGAGTTTTGGATCATGGTGAAAGTTCTAGTAATACAGCTGTTAATGTGGTTTTTCAACATGACATGGATTCAAGGAAAAGAGTTTTGAATGGCGAACGGACTGATGGCGCTGAGAAGGACTGCGGGGCTGGGCTGGGATTGACGGCTGGAGAGGAATTCTCTCGCCAGCTTACTCCTGAACAAAGAGAAGAAGCTGGGGGCTTGCTTAATGGTGTTGGCTCGAGCGTTTTGGACAACAAAAGTAGATATGACATGCGGATGGACAAGTGATAAAAGATATTGATAAAACATGTTGTTTTTCTTACGGCCACACCGCGCCGAACGCGCCCGATTGTGATGTCACAAGCGTGAGATTGTGGCTGCAGACGTGGGAGAGAGAGAGAGGCTCTCACAGTGTTTGTTTCTTTTTTCTTTTGATTGTTTATTGTACTCGTCTATTACTTTTGTAGTGCTTCTTTTGCTTTTTGATTTTTTCCTCCCCTGAGCAGTTTATATGTAGAGGGGCAGAATTTTCGTGTGTTTTCCAATTAACGGGAATGGATTTCAACGCGAATGACTGAGGACCGGCAATTGGACAAATCGCTATGGATACGGATTTGAAACAAACGGCCAGTTATGTGTTTCCTGATCAATTGTCTGAACATGGACTTGGAGTTTTGGATCATGGTGAAAGTTCTAGTAATACAGCTGTTAATGTGGTTTTTCAACATGACATGTATTCAAGGAAAAGAGTTTTGAATGGCGGACGGACTGATGGCGCTGAGAAGGACTGCGGGGCTGGGCTGGGATTGACGGCTGGAGAGGAATTCTCTCGCCAGCTTACTCCTGAACAAAGAGAAGAAGCTGGGGGTTTGCTTAATGGTGTTGGCTCGAGCGTGTTGGACAACAAAAGTAGATATGACATGCGGATGGACAAGTGATAAAAGATATTCATAAAACATGTTGTTTTTCTTACGGCCACACCGCGCCGAACGCGCCCGATTGTGATGTCACAAGCGTGAGATTGTGGCTGCAGACGTGGGAGAGAGAGAGAGGCTCTCACAGTGTTTGTTTCTTTTTTCTTTTGATTGTTTATTGTACTCGTCCATTACTTTTGTAGTGCTTCTTTTGCTTTTTGATTTTTTTCCTCCCCTGAGCAGTTTATATGCAGAGGGGCAGAATTTTCGTGTGTTTTCCAATTAACCGGAATGGATTTCAACGCGAATGACTGAGGACCGGCAATTGGACAAATCGCTATGGATACGGATTTGAAACAAACGGCCAGTTCTGTGTTTCCTGATCAATTGTCTGAACATTGACTTGGAGTTTTGGATCATGGTGAAAGTTCTAGTAATACAGCTGTTAATGTGGTTTTTCAACATGACATGGATTCAAGGAAAAGAGTTTTGAATGGCGGACGGACTGATGGCGCTGAGAAGGACTGCGGGGCTGGGCTGGGATTGACGGCTGGAGAGGAATTCTCTCGCCAGCTTACTCCTGAACAAAGAGAAGAAGCTGGGGGTTTGCTTAATGGTGTTGGCTCGAGCGTTTTGGACACCAAAAGTAGATATGACATGCGGATGGACAAGTGATAAAAGATATTGATAAAACATGTTTTTTTTCTTACGGCCACACCGCGCCGAACGCGCCCGATTGTGATGTCACAAGCGTGAGATTGTGGCTGCAGACGTGGGAGAGAGAGAGAGGCTCTCACAGTGTTTGTTTCTTTTTTCTTTTGATTGTTTATTGTCCTCGTCTATTACTTTTGTAGTGCTTCTTTTGCTTTTTGATTTTTTCCTCCCCTGAGCAGTTTATATGCAGAGGGGCAGAATTTTCGTGTGTTTTCCAATTAACGGGAATGGATTTCAACGCGAATGACTGAGGACCGGCAATTGGACCAATCGCTATGGATACGGATTTGAAACAAACGGCCAGTTCTGTGTTTCCTGATCAATTGTCTGAACATGGACTTGGAGTTTTGGATCATGGTGAAAGTTCTAGTAATACAGCTGTTAATGTGGTTTTTCAACATGACATGGATTCAAGGAAAAGAGTTTTGAATGGCGGACGGACTGATGGCGCTGAGAAGGACTGCGGGGCTGGGCTGGGATTGACGGCTGGAGAGGAATTCTCTCGCCAGCTTACTCCTGAACAAAGAGAAGAAGCTGGGGGTTTGCTTAATGGTGTTGGCTCGAGCGTCTTGGACAACAAAAGTAGATATGACATGCGGATGGACAAGTGATAAAAGATATTGATAAAACATGTTGTTTTTCTTACGGCCACACCGCGCCGAACGCGCCCGATTGTGATGTCACAAGCGTGAGATTGTGGCTGCAGACGTGGGAGAGAGAGAGAGGCTCTCACAGTGTTTGTTTCTTTTTTCTTTGGATTGTTTATTGTACTCGTCTATTACTTTTGTAGTGCTTCTTTTGCTTTTTGATTTTTTCCTCCCCTGAGCAGTTTATATGCAGAGGGGCAGAATTTTCGTGTGTTTTCCAATTAACGGGAATGGATTTCAACGGGAATGACTGAGGACCGGCAATTGGACAAATCGCTATGGATACGGATTTGAAACAAACGGCCAGTTCTGTGTTTCCTGATCAATTGTCTGAACATGGACTTGGAGTTTTGGATCATGGTGAAAGTTCTAGTAATACAGCTGTTAATGTGGTTTTTCAACATGACATGGATTCAAGGAAAAGAGTTTTGAATGGCGGACGGACTGATGGCGCTGAGAAGGACTGCGGGGCTGGGCTGGGATTGACGGCTGGAGAGGAATTCTCTCGCCAGCTTACTCCTGAACAAAGAGAAGTAGCTGGGGGTTTGCTTAATGGTGTTGGCTCGAGCGTTTTGGACAACAAAAGTAGATATGACATGCGGATGGACAAGTGATAAAAGATATTGATAAAACATGTTGTTTTTCTTACGGCCACACCGCGCCGAACGCACCCGATTGTGATGTCACAAGCGTGAGATTGTGGCTGCAGACGTGGGAGAGAGAGAGAGGCTCTAACAGTGTTTGTTTCTTTTTTCTTTTGATTGTTTATTGTACTCGTCTATTACTTTTGTAGTGCTTCTTTTGCTTTTTGATTTTTTCCTCCCCTGAGCAGTTTATATGCAGAGGGGCAGAATTTTCGTGTGTTTTCCAATTAACGGGAATGGATTTCAACGCGAATGACTGAGGACCGGCAATTGGACAAATCGCTATGGATACGGATTTGAAACAAACGGCCAGTTCTGTGTTTCCTGATCAATTGTCTGAACATGGACTTGGAGTTTTGGATCATGGTGAAAGTTCTAGTAATACAGCTGTTAATGTGGTTTTTCAACATGACATGGATTCAAGGAAACGAGTTTTGAATGGCGGACGGACTGATGGCGCTGAGAAGGACTGCGGGGCTGGGCTGGGATTGACGGCTGGAGAGAAATTCTCTCGCCAGCTTACTCCTGAACAAAGAGAAGAAGCTGGGGGTTTGCTTAATGGTGTTGGCTCGAGCGTTTTGGACAACAAAAGTAGATATGACATGCGGATGGACAAGTGATAAAAGATATTGATAAAACATGTTGTTTTTCTTACGGCCACACCGCGCCGAACGCGCCCGATTGTGATGTCACAAGCGTGAGATTGTGGCTGCAGACGTGGGAGAGAGAGAGGCTGGGACAGTGTTTGTTTTTTTTTTTTTTCGAGTGGTAGAAGTGGCTCCAACCAGGACAAGCTGCCTAGGCCCTACTACCTTTCTTATTGTTAGAATTAGCATAAACCTTGACACCAATATTCAGTGGTAATGGCAACCATTTTATTAAGGAATAGACCTCCACCTTTTGTGTCTGGCTGTCAACCCAAAGTTGACCGTGGTTCCAGTGAGGAGATTGGCATTAAAACAAGAAAAAAGGTCTTTCTGTCCAATTTAAGGTCCGACTGAGAGATTTTATGGTGATTTGCATATTTCTGCAAAATGGTATTTTGGGTGTTTGCCGGGGTTGGGGGTGGTGGTGGTAATATTTAATTTAAAATTTAAATTTAACTTTCTTATTGTTTGCAGTAGCTTAAACATTGACGTCAATATTTAGCGGTAATGGAAAGCGTTTTATTAAGGATGGGAGCCCCTCGGTAAAATGGAGGTCAGGCTTAATGCTGCTAATGTCATCAAAATGGTTCCAGGTCCCACCACATACACTGTCAGCCATGTCCAAGACATAAAATCGGCATCTGAGCTCTTCGTAACACCATCAATCCAAAAACATATACCTGAGAGCCTGAACATGATACATGTTTCTGTCTTTGATAAAACATGTTGTTTTTCTTACGGCCACACCGCGCTGAACGCGCCCGATTGTGATGTCACAATTGTGAGATTGTGGCTGCAGAAGTGGGAGCGAGAGAGGCGCTCACGGTGTTTGTTTCTCTTTTCTTTTGATTGTTTATTGTACTCGTCTGTTACTTTTGTAGTGATTCATTTGCTTTTTGTTTTTTTCCTCCCCTGAGCAGTTTATCTGCGAGGGGCAGAATTTTCGTGCGTTTTTTAATTAACGGGAATGGATTTCAACGTGAATGACTGAGGACCGGCAATTCGACAAATCGCTATGGATACGGATTTGAAACAAATGGCGAGTTCTGTGTTTTCTGATCAATTGTCTGAACATCGACTTCGAGTTTTGGATCATGGTGAAAGTTCTAGTAATACAGCTGTTAATGTGGTTTTTCAACATGGCATGGATTCAAGGGAAAGAGTTTTGAAGGGCGGACGGATTGATGGCGCTGAGAAGGACTGCGGGGCTGGGCTGGAATTGACGGCGACTGGAGAGGAATTCTCTCGCCAGTTTACTCCTGAACAAAGAGAAGAAGCTGGGGGTTTGCTTAACGGTGTTGGCTCGAGCGTTTTGGACAACAAAAGTAGATATGACATGCGGATGGAGAAGTGATAAAAGCTATTGGTAAAACATGTTGTTTTTCTTACGGCCACACCATGCTGAAGGCGCCCGATTGTGATGTCACAAGCGTGAGATTGTGGCTGCAGAAGTGGGAGAGAGAGAGGCTCTCACGGTGTTTGTTTCTCTTTTCTTTTGATTGTTTATTGTACTCGTCTGTTACTTTTGTAGTGCTTCATTTGCTTTTTGATTTTTTCCTCCCCTGAGCAGTTTATCTGCGAGGGGCAGAATTTTCGTGCGTTTTTTAATTTACGGGAATGGATTTCAACGCGAATGACTGAGGACCGGCAATTGGACAAATCGCTATGGATACGGATTTGAAACAAATGGCCAGTTCTGTGTTTCCTGATCAATTGTCTGAACATGGACTTGGAGTTTTGGATCATGGTGAAAGTTCTAGTAATACAGCTGTTAATGTGGTTTTTCAACATGACATGGATTCAAGGGAAAGAGTTTTGAATGGCGGACGGACTGATGGCGCTGAGAAGGACTGCGGGGCTGGGCTGGGATTGACGGCTGGAGAGGAATTCTCTCGCCAGTTTACTCCTGAACAAAGAGAAGAAGCTGGGGGTTTGCTTAATGGTGTTGGCTCGAGCGTTTTGGACAACAAAAGTAGATATGACATGCGGATGGACAAGTGATAAAAGATATTGATAAAACATGTTGTTTTTCTTACGGCCACACCGCGCCGAACGCGCCCGATTGTGATGTCACAAGCGTGAGATTGTGGCTGCAGACGTGGGAGAGAGAGAGAGGCTCTCACAGTGTTTGTTTCTTTTTTCTTTTGATTGTTTATTGTACTCGTCTATTACTTTTGTAGTGCTTCTTTTGCTTTTTGATTTTTTCCTCCCCTGAGCAGTTTATATGCAGAGGGGCAGAATTTTCGTGTGTTTTCCAATTAACGGGAATGGATTTCAACGCGAATGACTGAGGACCGGCAATTGGACAAATCGCTATGGATACGGATTTGAAACAAACGGCCAGTTCTGTGTTTCCTGATCAATTGTCTGAACATGGACTTCGAGTTTTGGATCATGGTGAAAGTTCTAGTAATACAGCTGTTAATGTGGTTTTTCAACATGACATGGATTCAAGGAAAAGAGTTTTGAATGGCGGACGGACTGATGGCGCTGAGAAGGACTGCGGGGCTGGGCTGGAATTGACGGCTGGAGAGGAATTCTCTCGCCAGCTTACTCCTGAACAAAGAGAAGAAGCTGGGGGTTTGCTTAATGGTGTTGGCTCGAGCGTTTTGGACAACAAAAGTAGATATGACATGCGGATGGACAAGTGATAAAAGATATTGATAAAACATGTTGTTTTTCTTACGGCCACACCGCGCCGAACGCGCCCGATTGTGATGTCACAAGCGTGAGATTGTGGCTGCAGACGTGGGAGAGAGAGAGAGGCTCTCACAGTGTTTGTTTCTTTTTTCTTTTGATTGTTTATTGTACTCGTCTATTACTTTTGTAGTGCTTCTTTTGCTTTTTGATTTTTTCCTCCCCTGAGCAGTTTATATGCAGAGGGGCAGAATTTTCGTGTGTTTTCCAATTAACGGGAATGGATTTCAACGCGAATGACTGAGGACCGGCAATTGGACAAATAGGTGGAGTGTGACTCCGATTCTACCTCTCCGCAGCCGTTTTTACCCAGGCACTGCAGTGGCGGATGGCACGCAGTTTCTCAGGGTCAAATTCCCGAAAGAGGTTGCTTCGTTGCCATACAGCGTGCGTTTTGATACGGGAGATGGACCACTGTATTTTCGGGTCATGCATGATAGGCAGGTGAAGATCTGCCGTTTGTGCATGAGCCCGGTTCACGTGATGCGAGTTTGCCCTCAGTTTGTCTGCCGTGAGTGCTTGGAAAAGGGGCATTACGCAAGGAGTGTCAAGCAGCGCGCTGTAACACCATCAATCGAAAATGACATACTTGAGAGCCCCAACATAATGCATGTTTCTCTCTTTGATAAAAGATATTGTTTTTCTTTCCAAATGATATAAATGACAAAAAGAAAAAATTGTACTTAGAAATAATATAAAGCCATTAAAACAGGAACAAAAGGTCCTTCTTTCCAAGTTAAGGTCAAACTGAGAGAATTTATGGTGATTTGCAGATTTGTCCAATGGTAGGTATTTTGGGTGTTTGTCGAGGTTGGGGGTGGTGGTGGTAATATTTAATTTAAAGGGCTATTTAGCTGGTAAACTAAGAAAGGTAAAGTACCTGTCAAATAAAAATGGGTAGCAATTTTAATTATAATCATTGCCTGGAGGTTGACATAGCTTGGGTCAAATTGAAACCAAGGATAAAAGGTGTCAGCAAATTTGAGGACAATATGAGGGTTAAGCCCCCACCAAGAGCGGGCGGCCCATGCCAAGCTCCAGCCGAAAACCCAAACTCCAAACGTGAGCCTCGGCTCCGCATTGTTGGACAAAACAAAAAAAAAAAAAAAAAAAAAGGCTCCGGCGTCACAACAGCAGTAGAAAGCAGATGACAACCATGAGGCGACCGATCGAGAGGGCAGCTTTCGCTTACGGCCACACCACGCTGAATGCGCCCGATCTCGTCTGATCTCGGAAGCCAAGCAGCGTCGGGCCTGGTTAGTACTTGGATGGGTGACCGCCTGGGAATACCAGGTGCTGTAAGCATTTTTGTTTTTCCCACCCCCACAATCGAGTGGTAGAAGTGGCTCCAACCTGGGCCCAACGGCTGGGGGCCCCTCGTCACACTTTTTTTGAATGTCCTCAAGCCTTCGTTGCTTCAGTACCTGAGCCTGATCAACATCCACCGCGCCTGATGCAAAAAAGGTTTATTGTGTATTATCCAAACACGATACGCGACACCAGCCGGGCTGGTCCGCACAGCGGAAGAAGAGACCGCCTTGGCACGCCAACATTCACCCTCTTCCTTTTTATTCTTTTTCTTATCTATGGCTTTCCCCCAGATTATCTAAGGCCTGCCCCAGGACAAGCAACTTAGGCCCTCCTACCTTTCTTATTGTTAGAATTAGCTTAAACCTTGACACCAATATTTAGTGGTAATGGCAACCATTTTATTAAGGAATAGACTGCCACCTTGTGTGTCTGGCAGTGAGCTACAACTAAAGTAGACCGACCTCTTCCAGGTTACTGCATCCAGGTTGTGTCTACATCATTATATCTATGCCTACGTTTTGTCAGTATCAAAATGCGCATGGCTGTAAGTATGTCTGTCAGCGCTGTGTCAGCTGAAAGATAGGTCTGATCCCACAAATTACACTTCTACAACCGTCGGTGTAAGCAGTTGTCCCAGTCCTGTCTGGGTGACCAGTTGCCCGCGGTTCTGGCGCCAAGGGCTGAGAACGAGGTATCGGGAGAGAGGCTTAAGGCTGGGAGCCCCTCGGTAAAATGGAGGTCAGGCTTAAGCAGGAGTGTAACCCTCCTATTATCTTTGGGGTCCATGTGACCCCATTCAATGTTTCAATGGATTATTGACTTTGTTTTTTTGCCTCATATTTCATGACTTTTCCTAATTTAATGGGGACAACTGGGTGAACGTAAAATGAACATGATGATGTGTTTTCAATGTCCTGTACACATTTTGTACACATCGGTGTTCTCTGGGCTGAATTTGAGCCCAGGTTGTTCTGGCGGTATAAAACATAAGAAATATCAACATCGTTCACACATTTCATTTGGTTGTTTTGGATGATATTGAGGCCACTAACATGCAATTTTATAATCTTCAAAAAACCTTCCCTCTGCTTTAGGGCCCTAAAGCAGAGGGGGTGTTGCTAGATTTGAGGCCCTTCTGGGGCGCGAAACCCTAGTGCTCACATCCTCATGCGGGGAATGCATCAGCAACGACAATAGGCTAGTTGCGTTACATTACTTTCAGAGTCGTTGAGCTGACACTTTTATTCAAAGCTACTGACAGTTGATTAGGCTGACCAGGGGTCAACCCCCCCTTGGGAGCTATGTTATTTTTCACAACCATTTACCGGGGCACCACAGATTGTTACTGGGGCATGTGCCCCACTGAGATCGGGTCTGGCCCTAACCCATCATAACCATACCTGTGGTAGCATGAGAACCACTGACAGTTCACATGACATGGGGGAGGAGGAAATATAATTCCAACAAGTACGCTGATATTTCCTGCACTGTTGGGGTGTGGAAATGTGGTTCCAGTGAGGAGATTGGCAGTTCACACTACAAAGGGGAGGAGCAAACATATGAAAGCTTGCACCGCAGCTTTCAAAACCATTTCACTTGGTGCGCTGTGTGCTCTTGCTTTATGTTCTCTTTCACTTGAAAATGACCTCTAAGCAAAGGTTTCGTGCCAATGCGGTTTTGTCACAGCTCTTTGACAGTGAAAGTGACATAGAGGAGAATGTGTCTGAGACAGAGGATAATGTTGAGGAGGACCCTGATTATGAGACATCCTCCTCTGATGGGAATGAGAGCCTTAGTATTGACCCTCCCGTTGTCTCTCAACCACCAGCAGACAAGTTACCTTACAAAAATGGAAAGTTATTATAGTCCCTCTCCCCACCTGAATGACAGGTTACATTTAATGCTGTTAATGTCATCAAAATGGTTCCAGGCCCCACCAGATACACTGTCAGCCATGTCCAAGACATAAGATCAGCGTTTGAGCTCTTCGTAACACCATCAATCGAAAATGATATACTTGAGAGCCCAAACATAATACATGTTTCTGTCTTTGATAAAAGATATAGTTTTTCTTTCCAAATGATATAAATGACAAAATAAAATTTACTTAGAAATAATATAAAGCCATTAAAACAGGAAAAAAAAAAAGGTCCTTCTTTTCAAGTTAGGGTCAAACTGAGAGATTTTATGGTGATTTGCATATTTTTCCAATACTAGGTATTTTGGGTGCATGCCGGGGTTTGGGGGGGGGGGGGGGGGGGGGATGGGTGGTGGTCATATTTAATTTAAAGGGCTATTTAGGTAGTAAACCAAGAAACGTGAAGTACCTGACACATAAAAATGGGTAGCAATTTTAATTATAATCATTGCCTGGAGGTTGAAATAGCTTGGGTCAAATTGAACCCAAGGATAAAAGATGTGAGCAAATTTGAGGACAATACGAGGGTTGAGCCACCACCAAGAGCGGGCGGCTCAGACGGAGCTCCCGCATGAAATGTGAGCCAAAGCCCAGGTGAAACTGGGAGCCGGTGGTGGGTCTTTCTCCACCATCTTCAAACCCTGAGCCTCCGGCCTAGATCCACACCTAGAGCCGGGCCTGACACTGTGGCCTTGGCCGGTGCCAAGCTCCAGCCAAAAACCCAAACTCCAAACGTGAGCCTCGGCTCCGCAGTGTTGGACAAAACAAAAAAAAAAAACAAAAAAAAAGGCTCCGGCGTCACAACAGCAGTAGAAAGCGGATGACAACCATGAGGCGACCGACTGAGAGGGCAGCTTTCGCTTACGGCCACACCACGCTGAACGCGCCCGATCTCGTCTGATCTCGGAAGCCAAGCAGCGTCGGGCCTGGTTAGTACTTGGATGGGTGACCGCCTGGGAATACCAGGTGCTGTAAGCATTTTTGTTTTTCCCACCCCCACAATCGAGTGGTAGAAGTGGCTCCAACCAGGACAAGCTGCCTAGGCCCTCCTACCTTTCTTATTGTTAGAATTAGCATAAACCTTGACACCAATATTCAGTGGTAATGGCAACCATTTTATTAAGGAATAGACCTCCACCTTTTGTGTCTGGCTGTGAACTACACCCAAAGTTGACCGTGGTTCCAGTGAGGAGATTGGCATTAAAACAAGAAAAAAGGTCTTTCTGTCCAATTTAAGGTCCAACTGAGAGATTTTATGGTGATTTGCATATTTTTGCAAAAGTAGGTATTTTGGGTGTTTGCCGGGGTTGGGGGTGGTGGTGGTAATATTTAATTTAAAATTTAAATTTAACTTTCTTATTGTTTGCAGTAGCTTAAACATTGACGTCAATATTTAGCGGTAATGGAAAGCGTTTTATTAAGGATGGGAGCCCCTCGGTAAAATGGAGGTCAGGCTTAATGCTGCTAATGTCATCAAAATGGTTCCAGGTCCCACCACATACACTGTCAGCCATGTCCAAGACATAAAATCGGCATCTGAGCTCTTCGTAACACCATCAATCCAAAAACATATACCTGAGAGCCTGAACATAATACATGTTTCTGTCTTTGATAAAACATGTTGTTTTTCTTACGGCCACACCGCGCTGAACGCGCCCGATTGTGATGTCACAATTGTGAGATTGTGGCTGCAGAAGTGGGAGCGAGAGAGGCGCTCACGGTGTTTGTTTCTCTTTTCTTTTGATTGTTTATTGTACTCGTCTGTTACTTTTGTAGTGATTCATTTGCTTTTTGTTTTTTTCCTCCCCTGAGCAGTTTATCTGCGAGGGGCAGAATTTTCGTGCGTTTTTTAATTAACGGGAATGGATTTCAACGTGAATGACTGAGGACCGGCAATTCGACAAATCGCTATGGATACGGATTTGAAACAAATGGCGAGTTCTGTGTTTTCTGATCAATTGTCTGAACATCGACTTCGAGTTTTGGATCATGGTGAAAGTTCTAGTAATACAGCTGTTAATGTGGTTTTTCAACATGGCATGGATTCAAGGGAAAGAGTTTTGAAGGGCGGACGGATTGATGGCGCTGAGAAGGACTGCGGGGCTGGGGTGGAATTGCCGACGTGTGTTGGAGTGGAATTGGCGACTGGAGAGGAATTCTCTCGCCAGTTTACTCCTGAACAAAGAGAAGAAGCTGGGGGTTTGCTTAACGGTGTTGGCTCGAGCGTTTTGGACAACAAAAGTAGATATGACATGCGGATGGAGAAGTGATAAAAGCTATTGGTAAAACATGTTGTTTTTCTTACGGCCACACCATGCTGAAGGCGCCCGATTGTGATGTCACAAGCGTGAGATTGTGGCTGCAGAAGTGGGAGAGAGAGAGGCTCTCACGGTGTTTGTTTCTCTTTTCTTTTGATTGTTTATTGTACTCGTCTGTTACTTTTGTAGTGATTCATTTGCTTTTTGATTTTTTCCTCCCCTGAGCAGTTTATCTGCGAGGGGCAGAATTTTCGTGCGTTTTTTAATTATCGGGAATGGATTTCAACGCGAATGACTGAGGACCGGCAATTCGACAAATCGCTATGGATACGGATTTGAAACAAATGGGAGTTCTGTGTTTTCTGATCAATTGTCTGAACATCGACTTCGAGTTTTGGATCATGGTGAAAGTTCTAGTAATACAGCTGTTAATGTGGTTTTTCAACATGGCATGGATTCAAGGGAAAGAGTTTTGAAGGGCGGACGGATTGATGGCGCTGAGAAGGACTGCGGGGCTGGGGTGGAATTGCCGACGTGTGTTGGAGTGGAATTGGCGACTGGAGAGGAATTCTCTCGCCAGTTTACTCCTGAACAAAGAGAAGAAGCTGGGGGTTTGCTTAATGGTGTTGGCTCGAGCGTTTTGGACAACAAAAGTAGATATGACATGCGGATGGAGAAGTGATAAAAGATATTGGTAAAACATGTTGTTTTTCTTACGGCCACACCATGCTGAAGGCGCCCGATTGTGATGTCACAAGCGTGAGATTGTGGCTGCAGAAGTGGGAGAGAGAGAGGCTCTCACAGTGTTCGCTTCTTTTTTCTTTTGATTGTTTATTGTACTCGTCTGTTACTTTTGTTGTGCTTCTATTGCTTTTTGGTTATTTCCTCCCCTGAGCAGTTTATCTGCCAAGGGGCAGAATTTTCGTGTGTTTTCAAATTAACGGGAATGGATTTCAACGCGAATGACTGAGGACCGGCAATTGGACAAATCGCTATGGATACGGATTTGAAACAAACGGCCAGTTCTGTGTTTCCTGATCAATTGTCTGAACATCGACTTCGAGTTTTGGATCATGGTGAAAGTTCTAGTAATACAGCTGTTAATGTGGTTTTTCAACATGACATGGATTCAAGGAAAAGAGTTTTGAATGGCTGGCGGACGGACTGATGGCGCTGAGAAGGACTGCGGGGCTGGGCTGGAATTGACGGCTGGAGAGGAATTCTCTCGCCAGCTTACTCCTGAACAAAGAGAAGAAGCTGGGGGTTTGCTTAATGGTGTTGGCTCGAGCGTGTTGGACAACAAAAGTAGATATGACATGCGGATGGACAAGTGATAAAAGATATTGATAAAACATGTTGTTTTTCTTACGGCCACACCGCGCCGAACGCGCCCGATTGTGATGTCACAAGCGTGAGATTGTGGCTGCAGACGTGGGAGAGAGAGAGAGGCTCTCACAGTGTTTGTTTCTTTTTTCTTTTGATTGTTTATTGTACTCGTCTATTACTTTTGTAGTGCTTCTTTTGCTTTTTGATTTTTTCCTCCCCTGAGCAGTTTATATGCAGAGGGGCAGAATTTTCGTGCGTTTTCCAATTAACGGGAATGGATTTCAACGCGAATGACTGAGGACCGGCAATTGGACAAATAGGTGGAGTGTGACTCCGATTCTACCTCTCCGCAGCCGTTTTTACCCAGGCACTGCAGTGGCGGATGGCACGCAGTTTCTCAGGGTCAAATTCCCGAAAGAGGTTGCTTCGTTGCCATACAGCGTGCGTTTTGATACGGGAGATGGACCACTGTATTTTCGGGTCATGCATGATAGGCAGGTGAAGATCTGCCGTTTGTGCATGAGCCCGGTTCACGTGATGCGAGTTTGCCCTCAGTTTGTCTGCCGTGAGTGCTTGGAAAAGGGGCATTACGCAAGGAGTGTCAAGCAGCGCGCTGTAACACCATCAATCGAAAATGATATACTTGAGAGCCCCAACATAATGCATGTTTCTCTCTTTGATAAAAGATATTGTTTTTCTTTCCAAATGATATAAATGACAAAAACAAAAAATTGTACTTAGAAATAATATAAAGCCATTAAAACAGGAACAAAAGGTCCTTCTTTCCAAGTTAAGGTCAAACTGAGAGAATTTATGGTGATTTGCAGATTTGTCCAATGGTAGGTATTTTGGGTGTTTGTCGAGGTTGGGGGGTGGTGGTGGTAATATTTAATTTAAAGGGCTATTTAGCTGGTAAACTAAGAAAGGTAAAGTACCTGTCAAATAAAAATGGGTAGCAATTTTAATTATAATCATTGCCTGGAGGTTGACATAGCTTGGGTCAAATTGAAACCAAGGATAAAAGGTGTCAGCAAATTTGAGGACAATATGAGGGTTAAGCCCCCACCAAGAGCGGGCGGCCCATGCCAAGCTCCAGCCGAAAACCCAAACTCCAAACGTGAGCCTCGGCTCCGCATTGTTGGACAAAACAAAAAAAAAAAAAAAAAAAAAAAGGCTCCGGCGTCACAACAGCAGTAGAAAGCAGATGACAACCATGAGGCGACCGATCGAGAGGGCAGCTTTCGCTTACGGCCACACCACGCTGAATGCGCCCGATCTCGTCTGATCTCGGAAGCCAAGCAGCGTCGGGCCTGGTTAGTACTTGGATGGGTGACCGCCTGGGAATACCAGGTGCTGTAAGCATTTTTGTTTTTCCCACCCCCACAATCGAGTGGTAGAAGTGGCTCCAACCTGGGCCCAACGGCTGGGGGCCCCTCGTCACACTTTTTTTGAATGTCCTCAAGCCTTCGTTGCTTCAGTACCTGAGCCTGATCAACATCCACCGCGCCTGATGCAAAAAAGGTTTATTGTGTATTATCCAAACACGATACGCGACACCAGCCGGGCTGGTCCGCACAGCGGAAGAAGAGACCGCCTTGGCACGCCAACATTCACCCTCTTCCTTTTTATTCTTTTTCTTATCTATGGCTTTCCCCCAGATTATCTAAGGCCTGCCCCAGGACAAGCAACTTAGGCCCTCCTACCTTTCTTATTGTTAGAATTAGCTTAAACCTTGACACCAATATTTAGTGGTAATGGCAACCATTTTATTAAGGAATAGACTGCCACCTTGTGTGTCTGGCAGTGAGCTACAACTAAAGTAGACCGACCTCTTCCAGGTTACTGCATCCAGGTTGTGTCTACATCATTATATCTATGCCTACGTTTTGTCAGTATCAAAATGCGCATGGCTGTAAGTATGTCTGTCAGCGCTGTGTCAGCTGAAAGATAGGTCTGATCCCACAAATTACACTTCTACAACCGTCGGTGTAAGCGGTTGTCCCAGTCCTGTCTGGGTGACCAGTTGCCCGCGGTTCTGGCGCCAAGGGCTGAGAACGAGGTATCGGGAGAGAGGCTTAAGGCTGGGAGCCCCTCGGTAAAATGGAGGTCAGGCTTAAGCAGGAGTGTAACCCTCCTATTATCTTTGGGGTCCGTGTGACCCCATTCAATGTTTCAATGGATTATTGACTTTGTTTTTTTGCCTCATATTTCATGACTTTTCCTAATTTAATGGGGACAACTGGGTGAACGTAAAATGAACATGATGATGTGTTTTCAATGTCCTGTACACATTTTGTACACATCGGTGTTCTCTGGGCTGAATTTGAGCCCAGGTTGTTCTGGCGGTATAAAACATAAGAAATATCAACATCGTTCACACATTTCATTTGGTTGTTTTGGATGATATTGAGGCCACTAACATGCAATTTTATAATCTTCAAAAAACCTTCCCTCTGCTTTAGGGCCCTAAAGCAGAGGGGGTGTTGCTAGATTTGAGGCCCTTCTGGGGCGCGAAACCCTAGTGCTCACATCCTCATGCGGGGAATGCATCAGCAACGACAATAGGCTAGTTGCGTTACATTACTTTCAGAGTCGTTGAGCTGACACTTTTATTCAAAGCTACTGACAGTTGATTAGGCTGACCAGGGGTCAACCCCCCCTTGGGAGCTATGTTATTTTTCACAACCATTTACCGGGGCACCACAGATTGTTACTGGGGCATGTGCCCCACTGAGATCGGGTCTGGCCCTAACCCATCATAACCATACCTGTGGTAGCATGAGAACCACTGACAGTTCACATGACATGGGGGAGGAGGAAATATAATTCCAACAAGTACGCTGATATTTCCTGCACTGTTGGGGTGTGGAAATGTGGTTCCAGTGAGGAGATTGGCAGTTCACACTACAAAGGGGAGGAGCAAACATATGAAAGCTTGCACCGCAGCTTTCAAAACCATTTCACTTGGTGCGCTGTGTGCTCTTGCTTTATGTTCTCTTTCACTTGAAAATGACCTCTAAGCAAAGGTTTCGTGCCAATGCGGTTTTGTCACAGCTCTTTGACAGTGAAAGTGACATAGAGGAGAATGTGTCTGAGACAGAGGATAATGTTGAGGAGGACCCTGATTATGAGACATCCTCCTCTGATGGGAATGAGAGCCTTAGTATTGACCCTCCCGTTGTCTCTCAACCACCAGCAGACAAGTTACCTTACAAAAATGGAAAGTTATTATAGTCCCTCTCCCCACCTGAATGACAGGTTACATTTAATGCTGTTAATGTCATCAAAATGGTTCCAGGCCCCACCAGATACACTGTCAGCCATGTCCAAGACATAAGATCAGCGTTTGAGCTCTTCGTAACACCATCAATCGAAAATGATATACTTGAGAGCCCAAACATAATACATGTTTCTGTCTTTGATAAAAGATATAGTTTTTCTTTCCAAATGATATAAATGACAAAATAAAATTTACTTAGAAATAATATAAAGCCATTAAAACAGGAAAAAAAAAAAGGTCCTTCTTTTCAAGTTAGGGTCAAACTGAGAGATTTTATGGTGATTTGCATATTTTTCCAATACTAGGTATTTTGGGTGCATGCCGGGGTTTGGGGGGGGGGGGGGGGGGATGGGTGGTGGTCATATTTAATTTAAAGGGCTATTTAGGTAGTAAACCAAGAAACGTGAAGTACCTGACACATAAAAATGGGTAGCAATTTTAATTATAATCATTGCCTGGAGGTTGAAATAGCTTGGGTCAAATTGAACCCAAGGATAAAAGATGTGAGCAAATTTGAGGACAATACGAGGGTTGAGCCACCACCAAGAGCGGGCGGCTCAGACGGAGCTCCCGCATGAAATGTGAGCCAAAGCCCAGGTGAAACTGGGAGCCGGTGGTGGGTCTTTCTCCACCATCTTCAAACCCTGAGCCTCCGGCCTAGATCCACACCTAGAGCCGGGCCTGACACTGTGGCCTTGGCCGGTGCCAAGCTCCAGCCAAAAACCCAAACTCCAAACGTGAGCCTCGGCTCCGCAGTGTTGGACAAAACAAAAAAAAAAAAAAAAAAAAAGGCTCCGGCGTCACAACAGCAGTAGAAAGCGGATGACAACCATGAGGCGACCGACTGAGAGGGCAGCTTTCGCTTACGGCCACACCACGCTGAACGCGCCCGATCTCGTCTGATCTCGGAAGCCAAGCAGCGTCGGGCCTGGTTAGTACTTGGATGGGTGACCGCCTGGGAATACCAGGTGCTGTAAGCATTTTTGTTTTTCCCACCCCCACAATCGAGTGGTAGAAGTGGCTCCAACCAGGACAAGCTGCCTAGGCCCTCCTACCTTTCTTATTGTTAGAATTAGCATAAACCTTGACACCAATATTCAGTGGTAATGGCAACCATTTTATTAAGGAATAGACCTCCACCTTTTGTGTCTGGCTGTGAACTACACCCAAAGTTGACCGTGGTTCCAGTGAGGAGATTGGCATTAAAACAAGAAAAAAGGTCTTTCTGTCCAATTTAAGGTCCAACTGAGAGATTTTATGGTGATTTGCATATTTTTGCAAAAGTAGGTATTTTGGGTGTTTGCCGGGGTTGGGGGTGGTGGTGGTAATATTTAATTTAAAATTTAAATTTAACTTTCTTATTGTTTGCAGTAGCTTAAACATTGACGTCAATATTTAGCGGTAATGGAAAGCGTTTTATTAAGGATGGGAGCCCCTCGGTAAAATGGAGGTCAGGCTTAATGCTGCTAATGTCATCAAAATGGTTCCAGGTCCCACCACATACACTGTCAGCCATGTCCAAGACATAAAATCGGCATCTGAGCTCTTCGTAACACCATCAATCCAAAAACATATACCTGAGAGCCTGAACATAATACATGTTTCTGTCTTTGATAAAACATGTTGTTTTTCTTACGGCCACACCGCGCTGAACGCGCCCGATTGTGATGTCACAATTGTGAGATTGTGGCTGCAGAAGTGGGAGCGAGAGAGGCGCTCACGGTGTTTGTTTCTCTTTTCTTTTGATTGTTTATTGTACTCGTCTGTTACTTTTGTAGTGATTCATTTGCTTTTTGTTTTTTTCCTCCCCTGAGCAGTTTATCTGCGAGGGGCAGAATTTTCGTGCGTTTTTTAATTAACGGGAATGGATTTCAACGTGAATGACTGAGGACCGGCAATTCGACAAATCGCTATGGATACGGATTTGAAACAAATGGCGAGTTCTGTGTTTTCTGATCAATTGTCTGAACATCGACTTCGAGTTTTGGATCATGGTGAAAGTTCTAGTAATACAGCTGTTAATGTGGTTTTTCAACATGGCATGGATTCAAGGGAAAGAGTTTTGAAGGGCGGACGGATTGATGGCGCTGAGAAGGACTGCGGGGCTGGGGTGGAATTGCCGACGTGTGTTGGAGTGGAATTGGCGACTGGAGAGGAATTCTCTCGCCAGTTTACTCCTGAACAAAGAGAAGAAGCTGGGGGTTTGCTTAACGGTGTTGGCTCGAGCGTTTTGGACAACAAAAGTAGATATGACATGCGGATGGAGAAGTGATAAAAGCTATTGGTAAAACATGTTGTTTTTCTTACGGCCACACCATGCTGAAGGCGCCCGATTGTGATGTCACAAGCGTGAGATTGTGGCTGCAGAAGTGGGAGAGAGAGAGGCTCTCACGGTGTTTGTTTCTCTTTTCTTTTGATTGTTTATTGTACTCGTCTGTTACTTTTGTAGTGATTCATTTGCTTTTTGATTTTTTCCTCCCCTGAGCAGTTTATCTGCGAGGGGCAGAATTTTCGTGCGTTTTTTAATTAACGGGAATGGATTTCAACGCGAATGACTGAGGACCGGCAATTCGACAAATCGCTATGGATACGGATTTGAAACAAATGGCGAGTTCTGTGTTTTCTGATCAATTGTCTGAACATCGACTTCGAGTTTTGGATCATGGTGAAAGTTCTAGTAATACAGCTGTTAATGTGGTTTTTCAACATGGCATGGATTCAAGGGAAAGAGTTTTGAAGGGCGGACGGATTGATGGCGCTGAGAAGGACTGCGGGGCTGGGGTGGAATTGCCGACGTGTGTTGGAGTGGAATTGGCGACTGGAGAGGAATTCTCTCGCCAGTTTACTCCTGAACAAAGAGAAGAAGCTGGGGGTTTGCTTAACGGTGTTGGCTCGAGCGTTTTGGACAACAAAAGTAGATATGACATGCGGATGGAGAAGTGATAAAAGATATTGGTAAAACATGTTGTTTTTCTTACGGCCACACCATGCTGAAGGCGCCCGATTGTGATGTCACAAGCGTGAGATTGTGGCTGCAGAAGTGGGAGAGAGAGAGGCTCTCACGGTGTTTGTTTCTCTTTTCTTTTGATTGTTTATTGTACTCGTCTGTTACTTTTGTAGTGATTCATTTGCTTTTTGATTTTTTCCTCCCCTGAGCAGTTTATCTGCGAGGGGCAGAATTTTCGTGCGTTTTTTAATTATCGGGAATGGATTTCAACGCGAATGACTGAGGACCGGCAATTGGACAAATCGCTATGGATACGGATTTGAAACAAATGGCGAGTTCTGTGTTTTCTGATCAATTGTCTGAACATCGACTTCGAGTTTTGGATCATGGTGAAAGTTCTAGTAATACAGCTGTTAATGTGGTTTTTCAACATGGCATGGATTCAAGGGAAAGAGTTTTGAAGGGCGGACGGATTGATGGCGCTGAGAAGGACTGCGGGGCTGGGGTGGAATTGCCGACGTGTGTTGGAGTGGAATTGGCGACTGGAGAGGAATTCTCTCGCCAGTTTACTCCTGAACAAAGAGAAGAAGCTGGGGGTTTGCTTAATGGTGTTGGCTCGAGCGTTTTGGACAACAAAAGTAGATATGACATGCGGATGGAGAAGTGATAAAAGATATTGGTAAAACATGTTGTTTTTCTTACGGCCACACCATGCTGAAGGCGCCCGATTGTGATGTCACAAGCGTGAGATTGTGGCTGCAGAAGTGGGAGAGAGAGAGGCTCTCACAGTGTTCGTTTCTTTTTTCTTTTGATTGTTTATTGTACTCGTCTGTTACTTTTGTTGTGCTTCTATTGCTTTTTGGTTATTTCCTCCCCTGAGCAGTTTATCTGCCAAGGGGCAGAATTTTCGTGTGTTTTCAAATTAACGGGAATGGATTTCAACGCGAATGACTGAGGACCGGCAATTGGACAAATCGCTATGGATACGGATTTGAAACAAACGGCCAGTTCTGTGTTTCCTGATCAATTGTCTGAACATGGACTTCGAGTTTTGGATCATGGTGAAAGTTCTAGTAATACAGCTGTTAATGTGGTTTTTCAACATGACATGGATTCAAGGAAAAGAGTTTTGAATGGCTGGCGGACGGACTGATGGCGCTGAGAAGGACTGCGGGGCTGGGCTGGAATTGACGGCTGGAGAGGAATTCTCTCGCCAGCTTACTCCTGAACAAAGAGAAGAAGCTGGGGGTTTGCTTAATGGTGTTGGCTCGAGCGTGTTGGACAACAAAAGTAGATATGACATGCGGATGGACAAGTGATAAAAGATATTGATAAAACATGTTGTTTTTCTTACGGCCACACCGCGCCGAACGCGCCCGATTGTGATGTCACAAGCGTGAGATTGTGGCTGCAGACGTGGGAGAGAGAGAGAGGCTCTCACAGTGTTTGTTTCTTTTTTCTTTTGATTGTTTATTGTACTCGTCTATTACTTTTGTAGTGCTTCTTTTGCTTTTTGATTTTTTCCTCCCCTGAGCAGTTTATATGCAGAGGGGCAGAATTTTCGTGCGTTTTCCAATTAACGGGAATGGATTTCAACGCGAATGACTGAGGACCGGCAATTGGACAAATAGGTGGAGTGTGACTCCGATTCTACCTCTCCGCAGCCGTTTTTACCCAGGCACTGCAGTGGCGGATGGCACGCAGTTTCTCAGGGTCAAATTCCCGAAAGAGGTTGCTTCGTTGCCATACAGCGTGCGTTTTGATACGGGAGATGGACCACTGTATTTTCGGGTCATGCATGATAGGCAGGTGAAGATCTGCCGTTTGTGCATGAGCCCGGTTCACGTGATGCGAGTTTGCCCTCAGTTTGTCTGCCGTGAGTGCTTGGAAAAGGGGCATTACGCAAGGAGTGTCAAGCAGCGCGCTGTAACACCATCAATCGAAAATGATATACTTGAGAGCCCCAACATAATGCATGTTTCTCTCTTTGATAAAAGATATTGTTTTTCTTTCCAAATGATATAAATGACAAAAACAAAAAATTGTACTTAGAAATAATATAAAGCCATTAAAACAGGAACAAAAGGTCCTTCTTTCCAAGTTAAGGTCAAACTGAGAGAATTTATGGTGATTTGCAGATTTGTCCAATGGTAGGTATTTTGGGTGTTTGTCGAGGTTGGGGGTGGTGGTGGTAATATTTAATTTAAAGGGCTATTTAGCTGGTAAACTAAGAAAGGTAAAGTACCTGTCAAATAAAAATGGGTAGCAATTTTAATTATAATCATTGCCTGGAGGTTGACATAGCTTGGGTCAAATTGAAACCAAGGATAAAAGGTGTCAGCAAATTTGAGGACAATATGAGGGTTAAGCCCCCACCAAGAGCGGGCGGCCCATGCCAAGCTCCAGCCGAAAACCCAAACTCCAAACGTGAGCCTCGGCTCCGCATTGTTGGACAAAAAAAAAAAAAAAAAAAAAAAAAGGCTCCGGCGTCACAACAGCAGTAGAAAGCAGATGACAACCATGAGGCGACCGATCGAGAGGGCAGCTTTCGCTTACGGCCACACCACGCTGAATGCGCCCGATCTCGTCTGATCTCGGAAGCCAAGCAGCGTCGGGCCTGGTTAGTACTTGGATGGGTGACCGCCTGGGAATACCAGGTGCTGTAAGCATTTTTGTTTTTCCCACCCCCACAATCGAGTGGTAGAAGTGGCTCCAACCTGGGCCCAACGGCTGGGGGCCCCTCGTCACACTTTTTTTGAATGTCCTCAAGCCTTCGTTGCTTCAGTACCTGAGCCTGATCAACATCCACCGCGCCTGATGCAAAAAAGGTTTATTGTGTATTATCCAAACACGATACGCGACACCAGCCGGGCTGGTCCGCACAGCGGAAGAAGAGACCGCCTTGGCACGCCAACATTCACCCTCTTCCTTTTTATTCTTTTTCTTATCTATGGCTTTCCCCCAGATTATCTAAGGCCTGCCCCAGGACAAGCAACTTAGGCCCTCCTACCTTTCTTATTGTTAGAATTAGCTTAAACCTTGACACCAATATTTAGTGGTAATGGCAACCATTTTATTAAGGAATAGACTGCCACCTTGTGTGTCTGGCAGTGAGCTACAACTAAAGTAGACCGACCTCTTCCAGGTTACTGCATCCAGGTTGTGTCTACATCATTATATCTATGCCTACGTTTTGTCAGTATCAAAATGCGCATGGCTGTAAGTATGTCTGTCAGCGCTGTGTCAGCTGAAAGATAGGTCTGATCCCACAAATTACACTTCTACAACCGTCGGTGTAAGCAGTTGTCCCAGTCCTGTCTGGGTGACCAGTTGCCCGCGGTTCTGGCGCCAAGGGCTGAGAACGAGGTATCGGGAGAGAGGCTTAAGGCTGGGAGCCCCTCGGTAAAATGGAGGTCAGGCTTAAGCAGGAGTGTAACCCTCCTATTATCTTTGGGGTCCGTGTGACCCCATTCAATGTTTCAATGGATTATTGACTTTGTTTTTTTGCCTCATATTTCATGACTTTTCCTAATTTAATGGGGACAACTGGGTGAACGTAAAATGAACATGATGATGTGTTTTCAATGTCCTGTACACATTTTGTACACATCGGTGTTCTCTGGGCTGAATTTGAGCCCAGGTTGTTCTGGCGGTATAAAACATAAGAAATATCAACATCGTTCACACATTTCATTTGGTTGTTTTGGATGATATTGAGGCCACTAACATGCAATTTTATAATCTTCAAAAAACCTTCCCTCTGCTTTAGGGCCCTAAAGCAGAGGGGGTGTTGCTAGATTTGAGGCCCTTCTGGGGCGCGAAACCCTAGTGCTCACATCCTCATGCGGGGAATGCATCAGCAACGACAATAGGCTAGTTGCGTTACATTACTTTCAGAGTCGTTGAGCTGACACTTTTATTCAAAGCTACTGACAGTTGATTAGGCTGACCAGGGGTCAACCCCCCCTTGGGAGCTATGTTATTTTTCACAACCATTTACCGGGGCACCACAGATTGTTACTGGGGCATGTGCCCCACTGAGATCGGGTCTGGCCCTAACCCATCATAACCATACCTGTGGTAGCATGAGAACCACTGACAGTTCACATGACATGGGGGAGGAGGAAATATAATTCCAACAAGTACGCTGATATTTCCTGCACTGTTGGGGTGTGGAAATGTGGTTCCAGTGAGGAGATTGGCAGTTCACACTACAAAGGGGAGGAGCAAACATATGAAAGCTTGCACCGCAGCTTTCAAAACCATTTCACTTGGTGCGCTGTGTGCTCTTGCTTTATGTTCTCTTTCACTTGAAAATGACCTCTAAGCAAAGGTTTCGTGCCAATGCGGTTTTGTCACAGCTCTTTGACAGTGAAAGTGACATAGAGGAGAATGTGTCTGAGACAGAGGATAATGTTGAGGAGGACCCTGATTATGAGACATCCTCCTCTGATGGGAATGAGAGCCTTAGTATTGACCCTCCCGTTGTCTCTCAACCACCAGCAGACAAGTTACCTTACAAAAATGGAAAGTTATTATAGTCCCTCTCCCCACCTGAATGACAGGTTACATTTAATGCTGTTAATGTCATCAAAATGGTTCCAGGCCCCACCAGATACACTGTCAGCCATGTCCAAGACATAAGATCAGCGTTTGAGCTCTTCGTAACACCATCAATCGAAAATGATATACTTGAGAGCCCAAACATAATACATGTTTCTGTCTTTGATAAAAGATATAGTTTTTCTTTCCAAATGATATAAATGACAAAATAAAATTTACTTAGAAATAATATAAAGCCATTAAAACAGGAAAAAAAAAAGGTCCTTCTTTTCAAGTTAGGGTCAAACTGAGAGATTTTATGGTGATTTGCATATTTTTCCAATACTAGGTATTTTGGGTGCATGCCGGGGTTTGGGGGGGGGGGGATGGGTGGTGGTCATATTTAATTTAAAGGGCTATTTAGGTAGTAAACCAAGAAACGTGAAGTACCTGACACATAAAAATGGGTAGCAATTTTAATTATAATCATTGCCTGGAGGTTGAAATAGCTTGGGTCAAATTGAACCCAAGGATAAAAGATGTGAGCAAATTTGAGGACAATACGAGGGTTGAGCCACCACCAAGAGCGGGCGGCTCAGACGGAGCTCCCGCATGAAATGTGAGCCAAAGCCCAGGTGAAACTGGGAGCCGGTGGTGGGTCTTTCTCCACCATCTTCAAACCCTGAGCCTCCGGCCTAGATCCACACCTAGAGCCGGGCCTGACACTGTGGCCTTGGCCGGTGCCAAGCTCCAGCCAAAAACCCAAACTCCAAACGTGAGCCTCGGCTCCGCAGTGTTGGACAAAACAAAAAAAAAAAAAAAAAAAAAGGCTCCGGCGTCACAACAGCAGTAGAAAGCGGATGACAACCATGAGGCGACCGACTGAGAGGGCAGCTTTCGCTTACGGCCACACCACGCTGAACGCGCCCGATCTCGTCTGATCTCGGAAGCCAAGCAGCGTCGGGCCTGGTTAGTACTTGGATGGGTGACCGCCTGGGAATACCAGGTGCTGTAAGCATTTTTGTTTTTCCCACCCCCACAATCGAGTGGTAGAAGTGGCTCCAACCAGGACAAGCTGCCTAGGCCCTCCTACCTTTCTTATTGTTAGAATTAGCATAAACCTTGACACCAATATTCAGTGGTAATGGCAACCATTTTATTAAGGAATAGACCTCCACCTTTTGTGTCTGGCTGTGAACTACACCCAAAGTTGACCGTGGTTCCAGTGAGGAGATTGGCATTAAAACAAGAAAAAAGGTCTTTCTGTCCAATTTAAGGTCCAACTGAGAGATTTTATGGTGATTTGCATATTTTTGCAAAAGTAGGTATTTTGGGTGTTTGCCGGGGTTGGGGGTGGTGGTGGTAATATTTAATTTAAAATTTAAATTTAACTTTCTTATTGTTTGCAGTAGCTTAAACATTGACGTCAATATTTAGCGGTAATGGAAAGCGTTTTATTAAGGATGGGAGCCCCTCGGTAAAATGGAGGTCAGGCTTAATGCTGCTAATGTCATCAAAATGGTTCCAGGTCCCACCACATACACTGTCAGCCATGTCCAAGACATAAAATCGGCATCTGAGCTCTTCGTAACACCATCAATCCAAAAACATATACCTGAGAGCCTGAACATAATACATGTTTCTGTCTTTGATAAAACATGTTGTTTTTCTTACGGCCACACCGCGCTGAACGCGCCCGATTGTGATGTCACAATTGTGAGATTGTGGCTGCAGAAGTGGGAGCGAGAGAGGCGCTCACGGTGTTTGTTTCTCTTTTCTTTTGATTGTTTATTGTACTCGTCTGTTACTTTTGTAGTGATTCATTTGCTTTTTGTTTTTTTCCTCCCCTGAGCAGTTTATCTGCGAGGGGCAGAATTTTCGTGCGTTTTTTAATTAACGGGAATGGATTTCAACGTGAATGACTGAGGACCGGCAATTCGACAAATCGCTATGGATACGGATTTGAAACAAATGGCGAGTTCTGTGTTTTCTGATCAATTGTCTGAACATCGACTTCGAGTTTTGGATCATGGTGAAAGTTCTAGTAATACAGCTGTTAATGTGGTTTTTCAACATGGCATGGATTCAAGGGAAAGAGTTTTGAAGGGCGGACGGATTGATGGCGCTGAGAAGGACTGCGGGGCTGGGGTGGAATTGCCGACGTGTGTTGGAGTGGAATTGGCGACTGGAGAGGAATTCTCTCGCCAGTTTACTCCTGAACAAAGAGAAGAAGCTGGGGGTTTGCTTAACGGTGTTGGCTCGAGCGTTTTGGACAACAAAAGTAGATATGACATGCGGATGGAGAAGTGATAAAAGATATTGGTAAAACATGTTGTTTTTCTTACGGCCACACCATGCTGAAGGCGCCCGATTGTGATGTCACAAGCGTGAGATTGTGGCTGCAGAAGTGGGAGAGAGAGAGGCTCTCACGGTGTTTGTTTCTCTTTTCTTTTGATTGTTTATTGTACTCGTCTGTTACTTTTGTAGTGATTCATTTGCTTTTTGGTTTTTTCCTCCCCTGAGCAGTTTATCTGCGAGGGGCAGAATTTTCGTGCGTTTTTTAATTATCGGGAATGGATTTCAACGCGAATGACTGAGGACCGGCAATTCGACAAATCGCTATGGATACGGATTTGAAACAAATGGGGAGTTCTGTGTTTTCTGATCAATTGTCTGAACATCGACTTCGAGTTTTGGATCATGGTGAAAGTTCTAGTAATACAGCTGTTAATGTGGTTTTTCAACATGGCATGGATTCAAGGGAAAGAGTTTTGAAGGGCGGACGGATTGATGGCGCTGAGAAGGACTGCGGGGCTGGGGTGGAATTGCCGACGTGTGTTGGAGTGGAATTGGCGACTGGAGAGGAATTCTCTCGCCAGTTTACTCCTGAACAAAGAGAAGAAGCTGGGGGTTTGCTTAATGGTGTTGGCTCGAGCGTTTTGGACAACAAAAGTAGATATGACATGCGGATGGAGAAGTGATAAAAGATATTGATAAAACATGTTGTTTTTCTTACGGCCACACCATGCTGAAGGCGCCCGATTGTGATGTCACAAGCGTGAGATTGTGGCTGCAGAAGTGGGAGAGAGAGAGGCTCTCACAGTGTTCGTTTCTTTTTTCTTTTGATTGTTTATTGTACTCGTCTGTTACTTTTGTTGTGCTTCTATTGCTTTTTGGTTATTTCCTCCCCTGAGCAGTTTATCTGCCAAGGGGCAGAATTTTCGTGTGTTTTCAAATTAACGGGAATGGATTTCAACGCGAATGACTGAGGACCGGCAATTGGACAAATCGCTATGGATACGGATTTGAAACAAACGGCCAGTTCTGTGTTTCCTGATCAATTGTCTGAACATCGACTTCGAGTTTTGGATCATGGTGAAAGTTCTAGTAATACAGCTGTTAATGTGGTTTTTCAACATGACATGGATTCAAGGAAAAGAGTTTTGAATGGCTGGCGGACGGACTGATGGCGCTGAGAAGGACTGCGGGGCTGGGCTGGAATTGACGGCTGGAGAGGAATTCTCTCGCCAGCTTACTCCTGAACAAAGAGAAGAAGCTGGGGGTTTGCTTAATGGTGTTGGCTCGAGCGTGTTGGACAACAAAAGTAGATATGACATGCGGATGGACAAGTGATAAAAGATATTGATAAAACATGTTGTTTTTCTTACGGCCACACCGCGCCGAACGCGCCCGATTGTGATGTCACAAGCGTGAGATTGTGGCTGCAGACGTGGGAGAGAGAGAGAGGCTCTCACAGTGTTTGTTTCTTTTTTCTTTTGATTGTTTATTGTACTCGTCTATTACTTTTGTAGTGCTTCTTTTGCTTTTTGATTTTTTCCTCCCCTGAGCAGTTTATATGCAGAGGGGCAGAATTTTCGTGCGTTTTCCAATTAACGGGAATGGATTTCAACGCGAATGACTGAGGACCGGCAATTGGACAAATAGGTGGAGTGTGACTCCGATTCTACCTCTCCGCAGCCGTTTTTACCCAGGCACTGCAGTGGCGGATGGCACGCAGTTTCTCAGGGTCAAATTCCCGAAAGAGGTTGCTTCGTTGCCATACAGCGTGCGTTTTGATACGGGAGATGGACCACTGTATTTTCGGGTCATGCATGATAGGCAGGTGAAGATCTGCCGTTTGTGCATGAGCCCGGTTCATGTGATGCGAGTTTGCCCTCAGTTTGTCTGCCGTGAGTGCTTGGAAAAGGGGCATTACGCAAGGAGTGTCAAGCAGCGCGCTGTAACACCATCAATCGAAAATGATATACTTGAGAGCCCCAACATAATGCATGTTTCTCTCTTTGATAAAAGATATTGTTTTTCTTTCCAAATGATATAAATGACAAAAACAAAAAATTGTACTTAGAAATAATATAAAGCCATTAAAACAGGAACAAAAGGTCCTTCTTTCCAAGTTAAGGTCAAACTGAGAGAATTTATGGTGATTTGCAGATTTGTCCAATGGTAGGTATTTTGGGTGTTTGTCGAGGTTGGGGGTGGTGGTGGTAATATTTAATTTAAAGGGCTATTTAGCTGGTAAACTAAGAAAGGTAAAGTACCTGTCAAATAAAAATGGGTAGCAATTTTAATTATAATCATTGCCTGGAGGTTGACATAGCTTGGGTCAAATTGAAACCAAGGATAAAAGGTGTCAGCAAATTTGAGGACAATATGAGGGTTAAGCCCCCACCAAGAGCGGGCGGCCCATGCCAAGCTCCAGCCGAAAACCCAAACTCCAAACGTGAGCCTCGGCTCCGCATTGTTGGACAAAACAAAAAAAAAAAAAAAAAAAAAAAGGCTCCGGCGTCACAACAGCAGTAGAAAGCAGATGACAACCATGAGGCGACCGATCGAGAGGGCAGCTTTCGCTTACGGCCACACCACGCTGAATGCGCCCGATCTCGTCTGATCTCGGAAGCCAAGCAGCGTCGGGCCTGGTTAGTACTTGGATGGGTGACCGCCTGGGAATACCAGGTGCTGTAAGCATTTTTGTTTTTCCCACCCCCACAATCGAGTGGTAGAAGTGGCTCCAACCTGGGCCCAACGGCTGGGGGCCCCTCGTCACACTTTTTTTGAATGTCCTCAAGCCTTCGTTGCTTCAGTACCTGAGCCTGATCAACATCCACCGCGCCTGATGCAAAAAAGGTTTATTGTGTATTATCCAAACACGATACGCGACACCAGCCGGGCTGGTCCGCACAGCGGAAGAAGAGACCGCCTTGGCACGCCAACATTCACCCTCTTCCTTTTTATTCTTTTTCTTATCTATGGCTTTCCCCCAGATTATCTAAGGCCTGCCCCAGGACAAGCAACTTAGGCCCTCCTACCTTTCTTATTGTTAGAATTAGCTTAAACCTTGACACCAATATTTAGTGGTAATGGCAACCATTTTATTAAGGAATAGACTGCCACCTTGTGTGTCTGGCAGTGAGCTACAACTAAAGTAGACCGACCTCTTCCAGGTTACTGCATCCAGGTTGTGTCTACATCATTATATCTATGCCTACGTTTTGTCAGTATCAAAATGCGCATGGCTGTAAGTATGTCTGTCAGCGCTGTGTCAGCTGAAAGATAGGTCTGATCCCACAAATTACACTTCTACAACCGTTGGTGTAAGCAGTTGTCCCAGTCCTGTCTGGGTGACCAGTTGCCCGCGGTTCTGGCGCCAAGGGCTGAGAACGAGGTATCGGGAGAGAGGCTTAAGGCTGGGAGCCCCTCGGTAAAATGGAGGTCAGGCTTAAGCAGGAGTGTAACCCTCCTATTATCTTTGGGGTCCATGTGACCCCATTCAATGTTTCAATGGATTATTGACTTTGTTTTTTTGCCTCATATTTCATGACTTTTCCTAATTTAATGGGGACAACTGGGTGAACGTAAAATGAACATGATGATGTGTTTTCAATGTCCTGTACACATTTTGTACACATCGGTGTTCTCTGGGCTGAATTTGAGCCCAGGTTGTTCTGGCGGTATAAAACATAAGAAATATCAACATCGTTCACACATTTCATTTGGTTGTTTTGGATGATATTGAGGCCACTAACATGCAATTTTATAATCTTCAAAAAACCTTCCCTCTGCTTTAGGGCCCTAAAGCAGAGGGGGTGTTGCTAGATTTGAGGCCCTTCTGGGGCGCGAAACCCTAGTGCTCACATCCTCATGCGGGGAATGCATCAGCAACGACAATAGGCTAGTTGCGTTACATTACTTTCAGAGTCATTGAGCTGACACTTTTATTCAAAGCTACTGACAGTTGATTAGGCTGACCAGGGGTCAACCCCCCCTTGGGAGCTATGTTATTTTTCACAACCATTTACCGGGGCACCACAGATTGTTACTGGGGCATGTGCCCCACTGAGATCGGGTCTGGCCCTAACCCATCATAACCATACCTGTGGTAGCATGAGAACCACTGACAGTTCACATGACATGGGGGAGGAGGAAATATAATTCCAACAAGTACGCTGATATTTCCTGCACTGTTGGGGTGTGGAAATGTGGTTCCAGTGAGGAGATTGGCAGTTCACACTACAAAGGGGAGGAGCAAACATATGAAAGCTTGCACCGCAGCTTTCAAAACCATTTCACTTGGTGCGCTGTGTGCTCTTGCTTTATGTTCTCTTTCACTTGAAAATGACCTCTAAGCAAAGGTTTCGTGCCAATGCGGTTTTGTCACAGCTCTTTGACAGTGAAAGTGACATAGAGGAGAATGTGTCTGAGACAGAGGATAATGTTGAGGAGGACCCTGATTATGAGACATCCTCCTCTGATGGGAATGAGAGCCTTAGTATTGACCCTCCCGTTGTCTCTCAACCACCAGCAGACAAGTTACCTTACAAAAATGGAAAGTTATTATAGTCCCTCTCCCCACCTGAATGACAGGTTACATTTAATGCTGTTAATGTCATCAAAATGGTTCCAGGCCCCACCAGATACACTGTCAGCCATGTCCAAGACATAAGATCAGCGTTTGAGCTCTTCGTAACACCATCAATCGAAAATGATATACTTGAGAGCCCAAACATAATACATGTTTCTGTCTTTGATAAAAGATATAGTTTTTCTTTCCAAATGATATAAATGACAAAATAAAATTTACTTAGAAATAATATAAAGCCATTAAAACAGGAAAAAAAAAAGGTCCTTCTTTTCAAGTTAGGGTCAAACTGAGAGATTTTATGGTGATTTGCATATTTTTCCAATACTAGGTATTTTGGGTGCATGCCGGGGTTTGGGGGGGGGGGGGGGGGGGGGGGGGGGTCATATTTAATTTAAAGGGCTATTTAGGTAGTAAACCAAGAAACGTGAAGTACCTGACACATAAAAATGGGTAGCAATTTTAATTATAATCATTGCCTGGAGGTTGAAATAGCTTGGGTCAAATTGAACCCAAGGATAAAAGATGTGAGCAAATTTGAGGACAATACGAGGGTTGAGCCACCACCAAGAGCGGGCGGCTCAGACGGAGCTCCCGCATGAAATGTGAGCCAAAGCCCAGGTGAAACTGGGAGCCGGTGGTGGGTCTTTCTCCACCATCTTCAAACCCTGAGCCTCCGGCCTAGATCCACACCTAGAGCCGGGCCTGACACTGTGGCCTTGGCCGGTGCCAAGCTCCAGCCAAAAACCCAAACTCCAAACGTGAGCCTCGGCTCCGCAGTGTTGGACAAAACAAAAAAAAAAAAAAAAAAAAAAGGCTCCGGCGTCACAACAGCAGTAGAAAGCGGATGACAACCATGAGGCGACCGACTGAGAGGGCAGCTTTCGCTTACGGCCACACCACGCTGAACGCGCCCGATCTCGTCTGATCTCGGAAGCCAAGCAGCGTCGGGCCTGGTTAGTACTTGGATGGGTGACCGCCTGGGAATACCAGGTGCTGTAAGCATTTTTGTTTTTCCCACCCCCACAATCGAGTGGTAGAAGTGGCTCCAACCAGGACAAGCTGCCTAGGCCCTCCTACCTTTCTTATTGTTAGAATTAGCATAAACCTTGACACCAATATTCAGTGGTAATGGCAACCATTTTATTAAGGAATAGACCTCCACCTTTTGTGTCTGGCTGTGAACTACACCCAAAGTTGACCGTGGTTCCAGTGAGGAGATTGGCATTAAAACAAGAAAAAAGGTCTTTCTGTCCAATTTAAGGTCCAACTGAGAGATTTTATGGTGATTTGCATATTTTTGCAAAAGTAGGTATTTTGGGTGTTTGCCGGGGTTGGGGGTGGTGGTGGTAATATTTAATTTAAAATTTAAATTTAACTTTCTTATTGTTTGCAGTAGCTTAAACATTGACGTCAATATTTAGCGGTAATGGAAAGCGTTTTATTAAGGATGGGAGCCCCTCGGTAAAATGGAGGTCAGGCTTAATGCTGCTAATGTCATCAAAATGGTTCCAGGTCCCACCACATACACTGTCAGCCATGTCCAAGACATAAAATCGGCATCTGAGCTCTTCGTAACACCATCAATCCAAAAACATATACCTGAGAGCCTGAACATAATACATGTTTCTGTCTTTGATAAAACATGTTGTTTTTCTTACGGCCACACCGCGCTGAACGCGCCCGATTGTGATGTCACAATTGTGAGATTGTGGCTGCAGAAGTGGGAGCGAGAGAGGCGCTCACGGTGTTTGTTTCTCTTTTCTTTTGATTGTTTATTGTACTCGTCTGTTACTTTTGTAGTGATTCATTTGCTTTTTGTTTTTTTCCTCCCCTGAGCAGTTTATCTGCGAGGGGCAGAATTTTCGTGCGTTTTTTAATTAACGGGAATGGATTTCAACGTGAATGACTGAGGACCGGCAATTCGACAAATCGCTATGGATACGGATTTGAAACAAATGGCGAGTTCTGTGTTTTCTGATCAATTGTCTGAACATCGACTTCGAGTTTTGGATCATGGTGAAAGTTCTAGTAATACAGCTGTTAATGTGGTTTTTCAACATGGCATGGATTCAAGGGAAAGAGTTTTGAAGGGCGGACGGATTGATGGCGCTGAGAAGGACTGCGGGGCTGGGGTGGAATTGCCGACGTGTGTTGGAGTGGAATTGGCGACTGGAGAGGAATTCTCTCGCCAGTTTACTCCTGAACAAAGAGAAGAAGCTGGGGGTTTGCTTAACGGTGTTGGCTCGAGCGTTTTGGACAACAAAAGTAGATATGACATGCGGATGGAGAAGTGATAAAAGATATTGGTAAAACATGTTGTTTTTCTTACGGCCACACCATGCTGAAGGCGCCCGATTGTGATGTCACAAGCGTGAGATTGTGGCTGCAGAAGTGGGAGAGAGAGAGGCTCTCACGGTGTTTGTTTCTCTTTTCTTTTGATTGTTTATTGTACTCGTCTGTTACTTTTGTAGTGATTCATTTGCTTTTTGGTTTTTTCCTCCCCTGAGCAGTTTATCTGCGAGGGGCAGAATTTTCGTGCGTTTTTTAATTAACGGGAATGGATTTCAACGCGAATGACTGAGGACCGGCAATTGGACAAATCGCTATGGATACGGATTTGAAACAAATGGCCAGTTCTGTGTTTTCTGATCAATTGTCTGAACATCGACTTCGAGTTTTGGATCATGGTGAAAGTTCTAGTAATACAGCTGTTAATGTGGTTTTTCAACATGGCATGGATTCAAGGGAAAGAGTTTTGAAGGGCGGACGGATTGATGGCGCTGAGAAGGACTGCGGGGCTGGGGTGGAATTGCCGACGTGTGTTGGAGTGGAATTGGCGACTGGAGAGGAATTCTCTCGCCAGTTTACTCCTGAACAAAGAGAAGAAGCTGGGGGTTTGCTTAATGGTGTTGGCTCGAGCGTTTTGGACAACAAAAGTAGATATGACATGCGGATGGAGAAGTGATAAAAGATATTGATAAAACATGTTGTTTTTCTTACGGCCACACCATGCTGAAGGCGCCCGATTGTGATGTCACAAGCGTGAGATTGTGGCTGCAGAAGTGGGAGAGAGAGAGGCTCTCACAGTGTTCGTTTCTTTTTTCTTTTGATTGTTTATTGTACTCGTCTGTTACTTTTGTTGTGCTTCTATTGCTTTTTGGTTATTTCCTCCCCTGAGCAGTTTATCTGCCAAGGGGCAGAATTTTCGTGTGTTTTCAAATTAACGGGAATGGATTTCAACGCGAATGACTGAGGACCGGCAATTGGACAAATCGCTATGGATACGGATTTGAAACAAACGGCCAGTTCTGTGTTTCCTGATCAATTGTCTGAACATCGACTTCGAGTTTTGGATCATGGTGAAAGTTCTAGTAATACAGCTGTTAATGTGGTTTTTCAACATGACATGGATTCAAGGAAAAGAGTTTTGAATGGCTGGCGGACGGACTGATGGCGCTGAGAAGGACTGCGGGGCTGGGCTGGAATTGACGGCTGGAGAGGAATTCTCTCGCCAGCTTACTCCTGAACAAAGAGAAGAAGCTGGGGGTTTGCTTAATGGTGTTGGCTCGAGCGTTTTGGACAACAAAAGTAGATATGACATGCGGATGGACAAGTGATAAAAGATATTGATAAAACATGTTGTTTTTCTTACGGCCACACCGCGCCGAACGCGCCCGATTGTGATGTCACAAGCGTGAGATTGTGGCTGCAGACGTGGGAGAGAGAGAGAGGCTCTCACAGTGTTTGTTTCTTTTTTCTTTTGATTGTTTATTGTACTCGTCTATTACTTTTGTAGTGCTTCTTTTGCTTTTTGATTTTTTCCTCCCCTGAGCAGTTTATATGCAGAGGGGCAGAATTTTCGTGCGTTTTCCAATTAACGGGAATGGATTTCAACGCGAATGACTGAGGACCGGCAATTGGACAAATAGGTGGAGTGTGACTCCGATTCTACCTCTCCGCAGCCGTTTTTACCCAGGCACTGCAGTGGCGGATGGCACGCAGTTTCTCAGGGTCAAATTCCCGAAAGAGGTTGCTTCGTTGCCATACAGCGTGCGTTTTGATACGGGAGATGGACCACTGTATTTTCGGGTCATGCATGATAGGCAGGTGAAGATCTGCCGTTTGTGCATGAGCCCGGTTCATGTGATGCGAGTTTGCCCTCAGTTTGTCTGCCGTGAGTGCTTGGAAAAGGGGCATTACGCAAGGAGTGTCAAGCAGCGCGCTGTAACACCATCAATCGAAAATGATATACTTGAGAGCCCCAACATAATGCATGTTTCTCTCTTTGATAAAAGATATTGTTTTTCTTTCCAAATGATATAAATGACAAAAACAAAAAATTGTACTTAGAAATAATATAAAGCCATTAAAACAGGAACAAAAGGTCCTTCTTTCCAAGTTAAGGTCAAACTGAGAGAATTTATGGTGATTTGCAGATTTGTCCAATGGTAGGTATTTTGGGTGTTTGTCGAGGTTGGGGGTGGTGGTGGTAATATTTAATTTAAAGGGCTATTTAGCTGGTAAACTAAGAAAGGTAAAGTACCTGTCAAATAAAAATGGGTAGCAATTTTAATTATAATCATTGCCTGGAGGTTGACATAGCTTGGGTCAAATTGAAACCAAGGATAAAAGGTGTCAGCAAATTTGAGGACAATATGAGGGTTAAGCCCCCACCAAGAGCGGGCGGCCCATGCCAAGCTCCAGCCGAAAACCCAAACTCCAAACGTGAGCCTCGGCTCCGCATTGTTGGACAAAACAAAAAAAAAAAAAAAAAAAAAAAGGCTCCGGCGTCACAACAGCAGTAGAAAGCAGATGACAACCATGAGGCGACCGATCGAGAGGGCAGCTTTCGCTTACGGCCACACCACGCTGAATGCGCCCGATCTCGTCTGATCTCGGAAGCCAAGCAGCGTCGGGCCTGGTTAGTACTTGGATGGGTGACCGCCTGGGAATACCAGGTGCTGTAAGCATTTTTGTTTTTCCCACCCCCACAATCGAGTGGTAGAAGTGGCTCCAACCTGGGCCCAACGGCTGGGGGCCCCTCGTCACACTTTTTTTGAATGTCCTCAAGCCTTCGTTGCTTCAGTACCTGAGCCTGATCAACATCCACCGCGCCTGATGCAAAAAAGGTTTATTGTGTATTATCCAAACACGATACGCGACACCAGCCGGGCTGGTCCGCACAGCGGAAGAAGAGACCGCCTTGGCACGCCAACATTCACCCTCTTCCTTTTTATTCTTTTTCTTATCTATGGCTTTCCCCCAGATTATCTAAGGCCTGCCCCAGGACAAGCAACTTAGGCCCTCCTACCTTTCTTATTGTTAGAATTAGCTTAAACCTTGACACCAATATTTAGTGGTAATGGCAACCATTTTATTAAGGAATAGACTGCCACCTTGTGTGTCTGGCAGTGAGCTACAACTAAAGTAGACCGACCTCTTCCAGGTTACTGCATCCAGGTTGTGTCTACATCATTATATCTATGCCTACGTTTTGTCAGTATCAAAATGCGCATGGCTGTAAGTATGTCTGTCAGCGCTGTGTCAGCTGAAAGATAGGTCTGATCCCACAAATTACACTTCTACAACCGTTGGTGTAAGCAGTTGTCCCAGTCCTGTCTGGGTGACCAGTTGCCCGCGGTTCTGGCGCCAAGGGCTGAGAACGAGGTATCGGGAGAGAGGCTTAAGGCTGGGAGCCCCTCGGTAAAATGGAGGTCAGGCTTAAGCAGGAGTGTAACCCTCCTATTATCTTTGGGGTCCGTGTGACCCCATTCAATGTTTCAATGGATTATTGACTTTGTTTTTTTGCCTCATATTTCATGACTTTTCCTAATTTAATGGGGACAACTGGGTGAACGTAAAATGAACATGATGATGTGTTTTCAATGTCCTGTACACATTTTGTACACATCGGTGTTCTCTGGGCTGAATTTGAGCCCAGGTTGTTCTGGCGGTATAAAACATAAGAAATATCAACATCGTTCACACATTTCATTTGGTTGTTTTGGATGATATTGAGGCCACTAACATGCAATTTTATAATCTTCAAAAAACCTTCCCTCTGCTTTAGGGCCCTAAAGCAGAGGGGGTGTTGCTAGATTTGAGGCCCTTCTGGGGCGCGAAACCCTAGTGCTCACATCCTCATGCGGGGAATGCATCAGCAACGACAATAGGCTAGTTGCGTTACATTACTTTCAGAGTCATTGAGCTGACACTTTTATTCAAAGCTACTGACAGTTGATTAGGCTGACCAGGGGTCAACCCCCCCTTGGGAGCTATGTTATTTTTCACAACCATTTACCGGGGCACCACAGATTGTTACTGGGGCATGTGCCCCACTGAGATCGGGTCTGGCCCTAACCCATCATAACCATACCTGTGGTAGCATGAGAACCACTGACAGTTCACATGACATGGGGGAGGAGGAAATATAATTCCAACAAGTACGCTGATATTTCCTGCACTGTTGGGGTGTGGAAATGTGGTTCCAGTGAGGAGATTGGCAGTTCACACTACAAAGGGGAGGAGCAAACATATGAAAGCTTGCACCGCAGCTTTCAAAACCATTTCACTTGGTGCGCTGTGTGCTCTTGCTTTATGTTCTCTTTCACTTGAAAATGACCTCTAAGCAAAGGTTTCGTGCCAATGCGGTTTTGTCACAGCTCTTTGACAGTGAAAGTGACATAGAGGAGAATGTGTCTGAGACAGAGGATAATGTTGAGGAGGACCCTGATTATGAGACATCCTCCTCTGATGGGAATGAGAGCCTTAGTATTGACCCTCCCGTTGTCTCTCAACCACCAGCAGACAAGTTACCTTACAAAAATGGAAAGTTATTATAGTCCCTCTCCCCACCTGAATGACAGGTTACATTTAATGCTGTTAATGTCATCAAAATGGTTCCAGGCCCCACCAGATACACTGTCAGCCATGTCCAAGACATAAGATCAGCGTTTGAGCTCTTCGTAACACCATCAATCGAAAATGATATACTTGAGAGCCCAAACATAATACATGTTTCTGTCTTTGATAAAAGATATAGTTTTTCTTTCCAAATGATATAAATGACAAAATAAAATTTACTTAGAAATAATATAAAGCCATTAAAACAGGAAAAAAAAAAGGTCCTTCTTTTCAAGTTAGGGTCAAACTGAGAGATTTTATGGTGATTTGCATATTTTTCCAATACTAGGTATTTTGGGTGCATGCCGGGGTTTGGGGGGGGGGGGGGGGGGATGGGTGGTGGTCATATTTAATTTAAAGGGCTATTTAGGTAGTAAACCAAGAAACGTGAAGTACCTGACACATAAAAATGGGTAGCAATTTTAATTATAATCATTGCCTGGAGGTTGAAATAGCTTGGGTCAAATTGAACCCAAGGATAAAAGATGTGAGCAAATTTGAGGACAATACGAGGGTTGAGCCACCACCAAGAGCGGGCGGCTCAGACGGAGCTCCCGCATGAAATGTGAGCCAAAGCCCAGGTGAAACTGGGAGCCGGTGGTGGGTCTTTCTCCACCATCTTCAAACCCTGAGCCTCCGGCCTAGATCCACACCTAGAGCCGGGCCTGACACTGTGGCCTTGGCCGGTGCCAAGCTCCAGCCAAAAACCCAAACTCCAAACGTGAGCCTCGGCTCCGCAGTGTTGGACAAAACAAAAAAAAAAAAAAAAAAAAAAGGCTCCGGCGTCACAACAGCAGTAGAAAGCGGATGACAACCATGAGGCGACCGACTGAGAGGGCAGCTTTCGCTTACGGCCACACCACGCTGAACGCGCCCGATCTCGTCTGATCTCGGAAGCCAAGCAGCGTCGGGCCTGGTTAGTACTTGGATGGGTGACCGCCTGGGAATACCAGGTGCTGTAAGCATTTTTGTTTTTCCCACCCCCACAATCGAGTGGTAGAAGTGGCTCCAACCAGGACAAGCTGCCTAGGCCCTCCTACCTTTCTTATTGTTAGAATTAGCATAAACCTTGACACCAATATTCAGTGGTAATGGCAACCATTTTATTAAGGAATAGACCTCCACCTTTTGTGTCTGGCTGTGAACTACACCCAAAGTTGACCGTGGTTCCAGTGAGGAGATTGGCATTAAAACAAGAAAAAAGGTCTTTCTGTCCAATTTAAGGTCCAACTGAGAGATTTTATGGTGATTTGCATATTTTTGCAAAAGTAGGTATTTTGGGTGTTTGCCGGGGTTGGGGGTGGTGGTGGTAATATTTAATTTAAAATTTAAATTTAACTTTCTTATTGTTTGCAGTAGCTTAAACATTGACGTCAATATTTAGCGGTAATGGAAAGCGTTTTATTAAGGATGGGAGCCCCTCGGTAAAATGGAGGTCAGGCTTAATGCTGCTAATGTCATCAAAATGGTTCCAGGTCCCACCACATACACTGTCAGCCATGTCCAAGACATAAAATCGGCATCTGAGCTCTTCGTAACACCATCAATCCAAAAACATATACCTGAGAGCCTGAACATAATACATGTTTCTGTCTTTGATAAAACATGTTGTTTTTCTTACGGCCACACCGCGCTGAACGCGCCCGATTGTGATGTCACAATTGTGAGATTGTGGCTGCAGAAGTGGGAGCGAGAGAGGCGCTCACGGTGTTTGTTTCTCTTTTCTTTTGATTGTTTATTGTACTCGTCTGTTACTTTTGTAGTGATTCATTTGCTTTTTGTTTTTTTCCTCCCCTGAGCAGTTTATCTGCGAGGGGCAGAATTTTCGTGCGTTTTTTAATTAACGGGAATGGATTTCAACGTGAATGACTGAGGACCGGCAATTCGACAAATCGCTATGGATACGGATTTGAAACAAATGGCGAGTTCTGTGTTTTCTGATCAATTGTCTGAACATCGACTTCGAGTTTTGGATCATGGTGAAAGTTCTAGTAATACAGCTGTTAATGTGGTTTTTCAACATGGCATGGATTCAAGGGAAAGAGTTTTGAAGGGCGGACGGATTGATGGCGCTGAGAAGGACTGCGGGGCTGGGGTGGAATTGCCGACGTGTGTTGGAGTGGAATTGGCGACTGGAGAGGAATTCTCTCGCCAGTTTACTCCTGAACAAAGAGAAGAAGCTGGGGGTTTGCTTAATGGTGTTGGCTCGAGCGTTTTGGACAACAAAAGTAGATATGACATGCGGATGGAGAAGTGATAAAAGATATTGGTAAAACATGTTGTTTTTCTTACGGCCACACCATGCTGAAGGCGCCCGATTGTGATGTCACAAGCGTGAGATTGTGGCTGCAGAAGTGGGAGAGAGAGAGGCTCTCACGGTGTTTGTTTCTCTTTTCTTTTGATTGTTTATTGTACTCGTCTGTTACTTTTGTAGTGCTTCATTTGCTTTTTGGTTTTTTCCTCCCCTGAGCAGTTTATCTGCGAGGGGCAGAATTTTCGTGCGTTTTTTAATTAACGGGAATGGATTTCAACGCGAATGACTGAGGACCGGCAATTCGACAAATCGCTATGGATACGGATTTGAAACAAATGGCGAGTTCTGTGTTTTCTGATCAATTGTCTGAACATCGACTTCGAGTTTTGGATCATGGTGAAAGTTCTAGTAATACAGCTGTTAATGTGGTTTTTCAACATGGCATGGATTCAAGGGAAAGAGTTTTGAAGGGCGGACGGATTGATGGCGCTGAGAAGGACTGCGGGGCTGGGCTGGAATTGACGGCTGGAGAGGAATTCTCTCGCCAGCTTACTCCTGAACAAAGAGAAGAAGCTGGGGGTTTGCTTAATGGTGTTGGCTCGAGCGTTTTGGACAACAAAAGTAGATATGACATGCGGATGGAGAAGTGATAAAAGATATTGATAAAACATGTTGTTTTTCTTACGGCCACACCATGCTGAAGGCGCCCGATTGTGATGTCACAAGCGTGAGATTGTGGCTGCAGAAGTGGGAGAGAGAGAGGCTCTCACAGTGTTCGTTTCTTTTTTCTTTTGATTGTTTATTGTACTCGTCTGTTACTTTTGTTGTGCTTCTATTGCTTTTTGGTTATTTCCTCCCCTGAGCAGTTTATCTGCCAAGGGGCAGAATTTTCGTGTGTTTTCAAATTAACGGGAATGGATTTCAACGCGAATGACTGAGGACCGGCAATTGGACAAATCGCTATGGATACGGATTTGAAACAAACGGCCAGTTCTGTGTTTCCTGATCAATTGTCTGAACATCGACTTCGAGTTTTGGATCATGGTGAAAGTTCTAGTAATACAGCTGTTAATGTGGTTTTTCAACATGACATGGATTCAAGGAAAAGAGTTTTGAATGGCTGGCGGACGGACTGATGGCGCTGAGAAGGACTGCGGGGCTGGGCTGGAATTGACGGCTGGAGAGGAATTCTCTCGCCAGCTTACTCCTGAACAAAGAGAAGAAGCTGGGGGTTTGCTTAATGGTGTTGGCTCGAGCGTTTTGGACAACAAAAGTAGATATGACATGCGGATGGACAAGTGATAAAAGATATTGATAAAACATGTTGTTTTTCTTACGGCCACACCGCGCCGAACGCGCCCGATTGTGATGTCACAAGCGTGAGATTGTGGCTGCAGACGTGGGAGAGAGAGAGAGGCTCTCACAGTGTTTGTTTCTTTTTTCTTTTGATTGTTTATTGTACTCGTCTATTACTTTTGTAGTGCTTCTTTTGCTTTTTGATTTTTTCCTCCCCTGAGCAGTTTATATGCAGAGGGGCAGAATTTTCGTGCGTTTTCCAATTAACGGGAATGGATTTCAACGCGAATGACTGAGGACCGGCAATTGGACAAATAGGTGGAGTGTGACTCCGATTCTACCTCTCCGCAGCCGTTTTTACCCAGGCACTGCAGTGGCGGATGGCACGCAGTTTCTCAGGGTCAAATTCCCGAAAGAGGTTGCTTCGTTGCCATACAGCGTGCGTTTTGATACGGGAGATGGACCACTGTATTTTCGGGTCATGCATGATAGGCAGGTGAAGATCTGCCGTTTGTGCATGAGCCCGGTTCATGTGATGCGAGTTTGCCCTCAGTTTGTCTGCCGTGAGTGCTTGGAAAAGGGGCATTACGCAAGGAGTGTCAAGCAGCGCGCTGTAACACCATCAATCGAAAATGATATACTTGAGAGCCCCAACATAATGCATGTTTCTCTCTTTGATAAAAGATATTGTTTTTCTTTCCAAATGATATAAATGACAAAAACAAAAAATTGTACTTAGAAATAATATAAAGCCATTAAAACAGGAACAAAAGGTCCTTCTTTCCAAGTTAAGGTCAAACTGAGAGAATTTATGGTGATTTGCAGATTTGTCCAATGGTAGGTATTTTGGGTGTTTGTCGAGGTTGGGGGTGGTGGTGGTAATATTTAATTTAAAGGGCTATTTAGCTGGTAAACTAAGAAAGGTAAAGTACCTGTCAAATAAAAATGGGTAGCAATTTTAATTATAATCATTGCCTGGAGGTTGACATAGCTTGGGTCAAATTGAAACCAAGGATAAAAGGTGTCAGCAAATTTGAGGACAATATGAGGGTTAAGCCCCCACCAAGAGCGGGCGGCCCATGCCAAGCTCCAGCCGAAAACCCAAACTCCAAACGTGAGCCTCGGCTCCGCATTGTTGGACAAAACAAAAAAAAAAAAAAAAAAAAAAAGGCTCCGGCGTCACAACAGCAGTAGAAAGCAGATGACAACCATGAGGCGACCGATTGAGAGGGCAGCTTTCGCTTACGGCCACACCACGCTGAATGCGCCCGATCTCGTCTGATCTCGGAAGCCAAGCAGCGTCGGGCCTGGTTAGTACTTGGATGGGTGACCGCCTGGGAATACCAGGTGCTGTAAGCATTTTTGTTTTTCCCACCCCCACAATCGAGTGGTAGAAGTGGCTCCAACCTGGGCCCAACGGCTGGGGGCCCCTCGTCACACTTTTTTTGAATGTCCTCAAGCCTTCGTTGCTTCAGTACCTGAGCCTGATCAACATCCACCGCGCCTGATGCAAAAAAGGTTTATTGTGTATTATCCAAACACGATACGCGACACCAGCCGGGCTGGTCCGCACAGCGGAAGAAGAGACCGCCTTGGCACGCCAACATTCACCCTCTTCCTTTTTATTCTTTTTCTTATCTATGGCTTTCCCCCAGATTATCTAAGGCCTGCCCCAGGACAAGCAACTTAGGCCCTCCTACCTTTCTTATTGTTAGAATTAGCTTAAACCTTGACACCAATATTTAGTGGTAATGGCAACCATTTTATTAAGGAATAGACTGCCACCTTGTGTGTCTGGCAGTGAGCTACAACTAAAGTAGACCGACCTCTTCCAGGTTACTGCATCCAGGTTGTGTCTACATCATTATATCTATGCCTACGTTTTGTCAGTATCAAAATGCGCATGGCTGTAAGTATGTCTGTCAGCGCTGTGTCAGCTGAAAGATAGGTCTGATCCCACAAATTACACTTCTACAACCGTTGGTGTAAGCAGTTGTCCCAGTCCTGTCTGGGTGACCAGTTGCCCGCGGTTCTGGCGCCAAGGGCTGAGAACGAGGTATCGGGAGAGAGGCTTAAGGCTGGGAGCCCCTCGGTAAAATGGAGGTCAGGCTTAAGCAGGAGTGTAACCCTCCTATTATCTTTGGGGTCCATGTGACCCCATTCAATGTTTCAATGGATTATTGACTTTGTTTTTTTGCCTCATATTTCATGACTTTTCCTAATTTAATGGGGACAACTGGGTGAACGTAAAATGAACATGATGATGTGTTTTCAATGTCCTGTACACATTTTGTACACATCGGTGTTCTCTGGGCTGAATTTGAGCCCAGGTTGTTCTGGCGGTATAAAACATAAGAAATATCAACATCGTTCACACATTTCATTTGGTTGTTTTGGATGATATTGAGGCCACTAACATGCAATTTTATAATCTTCAAAAAACCTTCCCTCTGCTTTAGGGCCCTAAAGCAGAGGGGGTGTTGCTAGATTTGAGGCCCTTCTGGGGCGCGAAACCCTAGTGCTCACATCCTCATGCGGGGAATGCATCAGCAACGACAATAGGCTAGTTGCGTTACATTACTTTCAGAGTCATTGAGCTGACACTTTTATTCAAAGCTACTGACAGTTGATTAGGCTGACCAGGGGTCAACCCCCCCTTGGGAGCTATGTTATTTTTCACAACCATTTACCGGGGCACCACAGATTGTTACTGGGGCATGTGCCCCACTGAGATCGGGTCTGGCCCTAACCCATCATAACCATACCTGTGGTAGCATGAGAACCACTGACAGTTCACATGACATGGGGGAGGAGGAAATATAATTCCAACAAGTACGCTGATATTTCCTGCACTGTTGGGGTGTGGAAATGTGGTTCCAGTGAGGAGATTGGCAGTTCACACTACAAAGGGGAGGAGCAAACATATGAAAGCTTGCACCGCAGCTTTCAAAACCATTTCACTTGGTGCGCTGTGTGCTCTTGCTTTATGTTCTCTTTCACTTGAAAATGACCTCTAAGCAAAGGTTTCGTGCCAATGCGGTTTTGTCACAGCTCTTTGACAGTGAAAGTGACATAGAGGAGAATGTGTCTGAGACAGAGGATAATGTTGAGGAGGACCCTGATTATGAGACATCCTCCTCTGATGGGAATGAGAGCCTTAGTATTGACCCTCCCGTTGTCTCTCAACCACCAGCAGACAAGTTACCTTACAAAAATGGAAAGTTATTATAGTCCCTCTCCCCACCTGAATGACAGGTTACATTTAATGCTGTTAATGTCATCAAAATGGTTCCAGGCCCCACCAGATACACTGTCAGCCATGTCCAAGACATAAGATCAGCGTTTGAGCTCTTCGTAACACCATCAATCGAAAATGATATACTTGAGAGCCCAAACATAATACATGTTTCTGTCTTTGATAAAAGATATAGTTTTTCTTTCCAAATGATATAAATGACAAAATAAAATTTACTTAGAAATAATATAAAGCCATTAAAACAGGAAAAAAAAAAAGGTCCTTCTTTTCAAGTTAGGGTCAAACTGAGAGATTTTATGGTGATTTGCATATTTTTCCAATACTAGGTATTTTGGGTGCATGCCGGGGTTTGGGGGGGGGGGGGGGGGGTGGTCATATTTAATTTAAAGGGCTATTTAGGTAGTAAACCAAGAAACGTGAAGTACCTGACACATAAAAATGGGTAGCAATTTTAATTATAATCATTGCCTGGAGGTTGAAATAGCTTGGGTCAAATTGAACCCAAGGATAAAAGATGTGAGCAAATTTGAGGACAATACGAGGGTTGAGCCACCACCAAGAGCGGGCGGCTCAGACGGAGCTCCCGCATGAAATGTGAGCCAAAGCCCAGGTGAAACTGGGAGCCGGTGGTGGGTCTTTCTCCACCATCTTCAAACCCTGAGCCTCCGGCCTAGATCCACACCTAGAGCCGGGCCTGACACTGTGGCCTTGGCCGGTGCCAAGCTCCAGCCAAAAACCCAAACTCCAAACGTGAGCCTCGGCTCCGCAGTGTTGGACAAAACAAAAAAAAAAAAAAAAAAAAAGGCTCCGGCGTCACAACAGCAGTAGAAAGCGGATGACAACCATGAGGCGACCGACTGAGAGGGCAGCTTTCGCTTACGGCCACACCACGCTGAACGCGCCCGATCTCGTCTGATCTCGGAAGCCAAGCAGCGTCGGGCCTGGTTAGTACTTGGATGGGTGACCGCCTGGGAATACCAGGTGCTGTAAGCATTTTTGTTTTTCCCACCCCCACAATCGAGTGGTAGAAGTGGCTCCAACCAGGACAAGCAGCCTAGGCCCTCCTACCTTTCTTATTGTTAGAATTAGCATAAACCTTGACACCAATATTCAGTGGTAATGGCAACCATTTTATTAAGGAATAGACCTCCACCTTTTGTGTCTGGCTGTGAACTACACCCAAAGTTGACCGTGGTTCCAGTGAGGAGATTGGCATTAAAACAAGAAAAAAGGTCTTTCTTTCCAATTTAAGGTCCAACTGAGAGATTTTATGGTGATTTGCATATTTTTGCAAAAGTAGGTATTTTGGGTGTTTGCCGGGGTTGGGGGTGGTGGTGGTAATATTTAATTTAAAATTTAAATTTAACTTTCTTATTGTTTGCATTAGCTTAAACATTGACGTCAATATTTAGCGGTAATGGAAAGCATTTTATTAAGGATGGGAGCCCCTCGGTAAAATGGAGGTCAGGCTTAATGCTGCTAATGTCATCAAAATGGTTCCAGGTCCCACCACATACACTGTCAGCCATGTCCAAGACATAAAATCGGCATTTGAGCTCTTCGTAACACCATCAATCCAAAAACATATACCTGAGAGCCTGAACATAATACATGTTTCTGTCTTTGATAAAACATGTTGTTTTTCTTACGGCCACACCGCGCTGAACGCGCCCGATTGTGATGTCACAATTGTGAGATTGTGGCTGCAGAAGTGGGAGCGAGAGAGGCTCTCACGGTGTTTGTTTCTCTTTTCTTTTGATTGTTTATTGTACTCGTCTGTTACTTTTGTAGTGATTCATTTGCTTTTTGGTTTTTTCCTCCCCTGAGCAGTTTATCTGCGAGGGGCAGAATTTTCGTGCGTTTTTTAATTAACGGGAATGGATTTCAACGCGAATGACTGAGGACCGGCAATTCGACAAATCGCTATGGATACGGATTTGAAACAAATGGCGAGTTCTGTGTTTTCTGATCAATTGTCTGAACATCGACTTCGAGTTTTCAATCATGGTGAAAGTTCTAGTAATACAGCTGTTAATGTGGTTTTTCAACATGGCATGGATTCAAGGGAAAGAGTTTTGAAGGGCGGACGGATTGATGGCGCTGAGAAGGACTGCGGGGCTGGGGTGGAATTGCCGACGTGTGTTGGAGTGGAATTGGCGACTGGAGAGGAATTCTCTCGCCAGTTTACTCCTGAACAAAGAGAAGAAGCTGGGGGTTTGCTTAATGGTGTTGGCTCGAGCGTTTTGGACAACAAAAGTAGATATGACATGCGGATGGAGAAGTGATAAAAGATATTGATAAAACATGTTGTTTTTCTTACGGCCACACCATGCTGAAGGCGCCCGATTGTGATGTCACAAGCGTGAGATTGTGGCTGCAGACGTGGGAGAGAGAGAGGCTCTCACAGTGTTCGTTTCTTTTTTCTTTTGATTGTTTATTGTACTCGTCTGTTACTTTTGTTGTGCTTCTATTGCTTTTTGGTTATTTCCTCCCCTGAGCAGTTTATCTGCCAAGGGGCAGAATTTTCGTGTGTTTTCTAATTAACGGGAATGGATTTCAACGCGAATGACTGAGGACCGGCAATTGGACAAATCGCTATGGATACGGATTTGAAACAAATGGCCAGTTCTGTGTTTCCTGATCAATTGTCTGAACATGGACTTGGAGTTTTGGATCATGGTGAAAGTTCTAGTAATACAGCTGTTAATGTGGTTTTTCAACATGACATGGATTCAAGGAAAAGAGTTTTGAATGGCGGACGGACTGATGGCGCTGAGAAGGACTGCGGGGCTGGGCTGGGATTGACGGCTGGAGAGGAATTCTCTCGCCAGCTTACTCCTGAACAAAGAGAAGAAGCTGGGGGTTTGCTTAATGGTGTTGGCTCGAGCGTTTTGGACAACAAAAGTAGATATGACATGCGGATGGACAAGTGATAAAAGATATTGATAAAACATGTTGTTTTTCTTACGGCCACACCGCGCCGAACGCGCCCGATTGTGATGTCACAAGCGTGAGATTGTGGCTGCAGACGTGGGAGAGAGAGAGAGGCTCTCACAGTGTTTGTTTCTTTTTTCTTTTGATTGTTTATTGTACTCGTCTATTACTTTTGTAGTGCTTCTTTTGCTTTTTGATTTTTTCCTCCCCTGAGCAGTTTATATGCAGAGGGGCAGAATTTTCGTGTGTTTTCCAATTAACGGGAATGGATTTCAACGCGAATGACTGAGGACCGGCAATTGGACAAATCGCTATGGATACGGATTTTAAACAAACGGCCAGTTCTGTGTTTCCTGATCAATTGTCTGAACATCGACTCCCAGTTTTGGATCATGGTGAAAGTTCTAGTAATACAGCTGTTAATGTGGTTTTTCAACATGGCATGGATTCAAGGGAAAGAGTTTTGAAGGGCGGACGGATTGATGGCGCTGAGAAGGACTGCGGGGCTGGGGTGGAATTGCCGACGTGTGTTGGAGTGGAATTGGCGACTGGAGAGGAATTCTCTCGCCAGTTTACTCCTGAACAAAGAGAAGAAGCTGGGGGTTTGCTTAATGGTGTTGGCTCGAGCGTTTTGGACAACAAAAGTAGATATGACATGCGGATGGACAAGTGATAAAAGATATTGATAAAACATGTTGTTTTTCTTACGGCCACACCATGCTGAAGGCGCCCGATTGTGATGTCACAAGCGTGAGATTGTGGCTGCAGACGTGGGAGAGAGAGAGGCTCTCACAGTGTTTGTTTCTCTTTTCTTTTGATTGTTTATTGTACTCGTCTGTTCCTTTTGTTGTGCTTCTATTGCTTTTTGGTTATTTCCACCCCTGAGCAGTTTATCTGCCAGAGGGGCAGAATTTTCGTGTGTTTTCTAATTAACGGGAATGGATTTCAACGCGAATGACTGAGGACCGGCAATTGGACAAATCGCTATGGATACGGATTTGAAACAAACGGCCAGTTCTGTGTTTCCTGATCAATTGTCTGAACATGGACTTGGAGTTTTGGATCATGGTGAAAGTTCTAGTAATACAGCTGTTAATGTGGTTTTTCAACATGACATGGATTCAAGGAAAAGAGTTTTGAATGGCGGACGGACTGATGGCGCTGAGAAGGACTGCGGGGCTGGGCTGGGATTGACGGCTGGAGAGGAATTCTCTCGCCAGCTTACTCCTGAACAAAGAGAAGAAGCTGGGGGTTTGCTTAATGGTGTTGGCTCGAGCGTTTTGGACAACAAAAGTAGATATGACATGCGGATGGACAAGTGATAAAAGATATTGATAAAACATGTTGTTTTTCTTACGGCCACACCGCGCCGAACGCGCCCGATTGTGATGTCACAATTGTGAGATTGTGGCTGCAGAAGTGGGAGCGAGAGAGGCTCTCACGGTGTTTGTTTCTCTTTTCTTTTGATTGTTTATTGTACTCGTCTGTTACTTTTGTAGTGATTCATTTGCATTTTGGTTTTTTCCTCCCCTGAGCAGTTTATCTGCGAGGGGCAGAATTTTCGTGCGTTTTTTAATTAACGGGAATGGATTTCAACGCGAATGACTGAGGACCGGCAATTGGACAAATCGCTATGGATACGGATTTGAAACAAATGGCGAGTTCTGTGTTTTCTGATCAATTGTCTGAACATCGACTTCGAGTTTTCAATCATGGTGAAAGTTCTAGTAATACAGCTGTTAATGTGGTTTTTCAACATGACATGGATTCAAGGAAAAGAATTTTGAATGGCGGACGGACTGATGGCGCTGAGAAGGACTGCGGGGCTGGGCTGGGATTGACGGCTGGAGAGGAATTCTCTCGCCAGCTTACTCCTGAACAAAGAGAAGAAGCTGGGGGTTTGCTTAATGGTGTTGGCTCGAGCGTTTTGGACAACAAAAGTAGATATGACATGCGGATGGACAAGTGATAAAAGATATTGATAAAACATGTTGTTTTTCTTACGGCCACACCGCGCCCAACGCGCCCGATTGTGATGTCACAAGCGTGAGATTGTGGCTGCAGACGTGGGAGAGAGAGAGAGGCTCTCACAGTGTTTGTTTCTTTTTTCTTTTGATTGTTTATTGTACTCGTCTATTACTTTTGTAGTGCTTCTTTTGCTTTTTGATTTTTTCCTCCCCTGAGCAGTTTATATGCAGAGGGGCAGAATTTTCCTGTGTTTTCCAATTAACGGGAATGGATTTCAACGCCAATGACTGAGGACCGGCAATTGGACAAATAGGTGGAGTGTGACTCCGATTCTACCTCTCCGCAGCCGTTTTTACCCAGGCACTGCAGTGGCGGATGGCACGCAGTTTCTCAGGGTCAAATTCCCGAAAGAGGTTGCTTCGTTGCCATACAGCGTGCGTTTTGATACGGGAGATGGACCACTGTATTTTCGGGTCATGCATGATAGGCAGGTGAAGATCTGCCGTTTGTGCATGAGCCCGGTTCATGTGATGCGACTTTGCCCTCAGTTTGTCTGCCGTGAGTGCTTGGAAAAGGGGCATTACGCAAGGAGTGTCAAGCAGCGCGCTGTAACACCATCAATCGAAAATGATATACTTGAGAGCCCCAACATAATGCATGTTTCTCTCTTTGATAAAAGATATTGTTTTTCTTTCCAAATGATATAAATGACAAAAACAAAAAATTGTACTTAGAATTAATATAAAGCCATTAAAACAGGAACAAAAGGTCCTTCTTTCCAAGTTAAGGTCAAACTGAGAGAATTTATGGTGATTTGCAGATTTGTCCAATGGTAGGTATTTTGGGTGTTTGCCGAGGTTGGGGGGGTGGTGGTGGTAATATTTAATTTAAAGGGCTATTTAGCTGGTAAACTAAGAAAGGTAAAGTACCTGTCAAATAAAAATGGGTAGCAATTTTAATTATAATCATTGCCTGGAGGTTGACATAGCTTGGGTCAAATTGAAACCAAGGATAAAAGGTGTCAGCAAATTTGAGGACAATATGAGGGTTAAGCCCCCACCAAGAGCGGGCGGCCCATGCCAAGCTCCAGCCGAAAACCCAAACTCCAAACGTGAGCCTCGGCTCCGCATTGTTGGACAAAACAAAAAAAAAAAAAAAAAAGGCTCCGGCGTCACAACAGCAGTAGAAAGCAGATGACAACCATGAGGCGACCGATTGAGAGGGCAGCTTTCGCTTACGGCCACACCACGCTGAATGCGCCCGATCTCGTCTGATCTCGGAAGCCAAGCAGCGTCGGGCCTGGTTAGTACTTGGATGGGTGACCGCCTGGGAATACCAGGTGCTGTAAGCATTTTTGTTTTTCCCACCCCCACAATCGAGTGGTAGAAGTGGCTCCAACCTGGGCCCAACGGCTGGGGGCCCCTCGTCACACTTTTTTTGAATGTCCTCAAGCCTTCGTTGCTTCAGTACCTGAGCCTGATCAACATCCACCGCGCCTGATGCAAAAAAGGTTTATTGTGTATTATCCAAACACGATACGCGACACCAGCCGGGCTGGTCCGCACAGCGGAAGAAGAGACCGCCTTGGCACGCCAACATTCACCCTCTTCCTTTTTATTCTTTTTCTTATCTATGGCTTTCCCCCAGATTATCTAAGGCCTGCCCCAGGACAAGCAACTTAGGCCCTCCTACCTTTCTTATTGTTAGAATTAGCTTAAACCTTGACACCAATATTTAGTGGTAATGGCAACCATTTTATTAAGGAATAGACTGCCACCTTGTGTGTCTGGCAGTGAGCTACAACTAAAGTAGACCGACCTCTTCCAGGTTACTGCATCCAGGTTGTGTCTACATCATTATATCTATGCCTACGTTTTGTCAGTATCAAAATGCGCATGGCTGTAAGTATGTCTGTCAGCGCTGTGTCAGCTGAAAGATAGGTCTGATCCCACAAATTACACTTCTGCAACCGTTGGTGTAAGCAGTTGTCCCAGTCCTGTCTGGGTGACCAGTTGCCCGCGGTTCTGGCGCCAAGGGCTGAGAACGAGGTATCGGGAGAGAGGCTTAAGGCTGGGAGCCCCTCGGTAAAATGGAGGTCAGGCTTAAGCAGGAGTGTAACCCTCCTATTATCTTTGGGGTCCATGTGACCCCATTCAATGTTTCAATGGATTATTGACTTTGTTTTTTTGCCTCATATTTCATGACTTTTCCTAATTTAATGGGGACAACTGGGTGAACGTAAAATGAACATGATGATGTGTTTTCAATGTCCTGTACACATTTTGTGCACATCGGTGTTCTCTGGGCTGAATTTGAGCCCAGGTTGTTCTGGCGGTATAAAACATAAGAAATATCAACATCGTTCACACATTTCATTTGGTTGTTTTGGATGATATTGAGGCCACTAACATGCAATTTTATAATCTTCAAAAAACCTTCCCTCTGCTTTAGGGCCCTGAAGCAGAGGGGGTGTTGCTAGATTTGAGGCCCTTCTGGGGCGCGAAACCCTAGTGCTCACATCCTCATGCGGGGAATGCATCAGCAACGACAATAGGCTAGTTGCGTTACATTACTTTCAGAGTCATTGAGCTGACACTTTTATTCAAAGCTACTGACAGTTGATTAGGCTGACCAGGGGTCAACCCCCCCTTGGGAGCTATGTTATTTTTCACAACCATTTACCGGGGCACCACAGATTGTTACTGGGGCATGTGCCCCACTTGGATCGGGTCTGGCCCTAACCCATCATAACCATACCTGTGGTAGCATGAGAACCACTGACAGTTCACATGACATGGGGGAGGAGAAAATATATTTCCAACAAGTACGCTGATATTTCCTGCACTGTTGGGGTGTGGAAATGTGGTTCCAGTGAGGAGATTGGCAGTTCACACTACAAAGGGGAGGAGCAAACATATGAAAGCTTGCACCGCAGCTTTCAAAACCATTTCACTTGGTGCGCTGTGTGCTCTTGCTTTATGTTCTCTTTCACTTGAAAATGACCTCTAAGCAAAGGTTTCGTGCCAATGCGGTTTTGTCACAGCTCTTTGACAGTGAAAGTGACATAGAGGAGAATGTGTCTGAGACAGAGGATAATGTTGAGGAGGACCCTGATTATGAGACATCCTCCTCTGATGGGAATGAGAGCCTTAGTATTGACCCTCCCGTTGTCTCTCAACCACCAGCAGACAAGTTACCTTACAAAAATGGAAAGTTATTATAGTCCCTCTCCCCACCTGAATGACAGGTTACATTTAATGCTGTTAATGTCATCAAAATGGTTCCAGGCCCCACCAGATACACCGTCAGCCATGTCCAAGACATAAAAACAGCGTTTGAGCTCTTCGTAACACCATCAATCGAAAATGATATACTTGAGAGCCCAAACATAATACATGTTTCTGTCTTTGATAAAAGGTATAGTTTTTCTTTCCAAATGATATAAATGACAAAATAAAATTTACTTAGAAATAATATAAAGCCATTAAAACAGGAAAAAAAAAAAGGTCCTTCTTTTCAAGTTAGGGTCAAACTGAGAGATTTTATGGTGATTTGCATATTTTTCCAATACTAGGTATTTTGGGTGCATGCCGGGGTTTGGGGGGGGGGGGATGGGTGGTGGTCATATTTAATTTAAAGGGCTATTTAGGTAGTAAACCAAGAAACGTGAAGTACCTGACACATAAAAATGGGTAGCAATTTTAATTATAATCATTGCCTGGAGGTTGAAATAGCTTGGGTCAAATTGACCCCAAGGATAAAAGATGTGAGCAAATTTGAGGACAATACGAGGGTTGAGCCACCACCAAGAGCGGGCGGCTCAGACGGAGCTCCCGCATGAAATGTGAGCCAAAGCCCAGGTGAAACTGGGAGCCGGTGGTGGGTCTTTCTCCACCATCTTCAAACCCTGAGCCTCCGGCCTAGATCCACACCTAGAGCCGGGCCTGACACTGTGGCCTTGGCCGGTGCCAAGCTCCAGCCAAAAACCCAAACTCCAAACGTGAGCCTCGGCTCCGCAGTGTTGGACAAAACAAAAAAAAAAAAAAAAAAGGCTCCGGCGTCACAACAGCAGTAGAAAGCGGATGACAACCATGAGGCGACCGACTGAGAGGGCAGCTTTCGCTTACGGCCACACCACGCTGAACGCGCCCGATCTCGTCTGATCTCGGAAGCCAAGCAGCGTCGGGCCTGGTTAGTACTTGGATGGGTGACCGCCTGGGAATACCAGGTGCTGTAAGCATTTTCGTTTTTCCCACCCCCACAATCGAGTGGTAGAAGTGGCTCCAACCAGGACAAGCAGCCTAGGCCCTCCTACCTTTCTTATTGTTAGAATTAGCATAAACCTTGACACCAATATTCAGTGGTAATGGCAACCATTTTATTAAGGAATAGACCTCCACCTTTTGTGTCTGGCTGTGAACTACACCCAAAGTTGACCGTGGTTCCAGTGAGGAGATTGGCATTAAAACAAGAAAAAAGGTCTTTCTTTCCAATTTAAGGTCCAACTGAGAGATTTTATGGTGATTTGCATATTTTTGCAAAAGTAGGTATTTTGGGTGTTTGCCGGGGTTGGGGGTGGTGGTGGTAATATTTAATTTAAAATTTAAATTTAACTTTCTTATTGTTTGCATTAGCTTAAACATTGACGTCAATATTTAGCGGTAATGGAAAGCATTTTATTAAGGATGGGAGCCCCTCGGTAAAATGGAGGTCAGGCTTAATGCTGCTAATGTCATCAAAATGGTTCCAGGTCCCACCACATACACTGTCAGCCATGTCCAAGACATAAAATCGGCATTTGAGCTCTTCGTAACACCATCAATCCAACAACATATACCTGAGAGCCTGAACATAATACATGTTTCTGTCTTTGATAAAACATGTTGTTTTTCTTACGGCCACACCGCGCTGAACGCGCCCGATTGTGATGTCACAATTGTGAGATTGTGGCTGCAGAAGTGGGAGCGAGAGAGGCTCTCACGGTGTTTGTTTCTCTTTTCTTTTGATTGTTTATTGTACTCGTCTGTTACTTTTGTAGTGATTCATTTGCATTTTGGTTTTTTCCTCCCCTGAGCAGTTTATCTGCGAGGGGCAGAATTTTCGTGCGTTTTTTAATTAACGGGAATGGATTTCAACGCGAATGACTGAGGACCGGCAATTCGACAAATCGCTATGGATACGGATTTGAAACAAATGGCGAGTTCTGTGTTTTCTGATCAATTGTCTGAACATCGACTTCGAGTTTTCAATCATGGTGAAAGTTCTAGTAATACAGCTGTTAATGTGGTTTTTCAACATGGCATGGATTCAAGGGAAAGAGTTTTGAAGGGCGGACGGATTGATGGCGCTGAGAAGGACTGCGGGGCTGGGGTGGAATTGCCGACGTGTGTTGGAGTGGAATTGGCGACTGGAGAGGAATTCTCTCGCCAGTTTACTCCTGAACAAAGAGAAGAAGCTGGGGGTTTGCTTAATGGTGTTGGCTCGAGCGTTTTGGACAACAAAAGTAGATATGACATGCGGATGGAGAAGTGATAAAAGATATTGATAAAACATGTTGTTTTTCTTACGGCCACACCATGCTGAAGGCGCCCGATTGTGATGTCACAAGCGTGAGATTGTGGCTGCAGACGTGGGAGAGAGAGAGGCTCTCACAGTGTTCGTTTCTTTTTTCTTTTGATTGTTTATTGTACTCGTCTGTTACTTTTGTTGTGCTTCTATTGCTTTTTGGTTATTTCCTCCCCTGAGCAGTTTATCTGCCAAGGGGCAGAATTTTCGTGTGTTTTCTAATTAACGGGAATGGATTTCAACGCGAATGACTGAGGACCGGCAATTGGACAAATCGCTATGGATACGGATTTGAAACAAATGGCCAGTTCTGTGTTTCCTGATCAATTGTCTGAACATGGACTTCGAGTTTTGGATCATGGTGAAAGTTGTAGTAATACAGCTGTTAATGTGGTTTTTCAACATGACATGGATTCAAGGAAAAGAGTTTTGAATGGCGGACGGACTGATGGCGCTGAGAAGGACTGCGGGGCTGGGCTGGAATTGACGGCTGGAGAGGAATTCTCTCGCCAGCTTACTCCTGAACAAAGAGAAGAAGCTGGGGGTTTGCTTAATGGTGTTGGCTCGAGCGTTTTGGACAACAAAAGTAGATATGACATGCGGATGGACAAGTGATAAAAGATATTGATAAAACATGTTGTTTTTCTTACGGCCACACCGCGCCGAACGCGCCCCATTGTGATGTCACAAGCGTGAGATTGTGGCTGCAGACGTGGGAGAGAGAGAGAGGCTCTCACAGTGTTTGTTTCTTTTTTCTTTTGATTGTTTATTGTACTCGTCTATTACTTTTGTAGTGCTTCTTTTGCTTTTTGATTTTTTCCTCCCCTGAGCAGTTTATATGCAGAGGGGCAGAATTTTCGTGTGTTTTCCAATTAACGGGAATGGATTTCAACGCGAATGACTGAGGACCGGCAATTGGACAAATCGCTATGGATACGGATTTTAAACAAACGGCCAGTTCTGTGTTTCCTGATCAATTGTCTGAACATCGACTCCCAGTTTTGGATCATGGTGAAAGTTCTAGTAATACAGCTGTTAATGTGGTTTTTCAACTTGGCATGGATTCAAGGGAAAGAGTTTTGAAGGGCGGACTGATTGATGGCGCTGAGAAGGACTGCGGGGCTGGGGTGGAATTGCCGACGTGTGTTGGAGTGGAATTGGCGACTGGAGAGGAATTCTCTCGCCAGTTTACTCCTGAACAAAGAGAAGAAGCTGGGGGTTTGCTTAATGGTGTTGGCTCGAGCGTTTTGGACAACAAAAGTAGATATGACATGCGGATGGACAAGTGATAAAAGATATTGATAAAACATGTTGTTTTTCTTACGGCCACACCATGCTGAAGGCGCCCGATTGTGATGTCACAAGCGTGAGATTGTGGCTGCAGAAGTGGGAGAGAGAGAGGCTCTCACAGTGTTTGTTTCTTTTTTCTTTTGATTGTTTATTGTACTCGTCTGTTACTTTTGTAGTGCTTCTATTTGCTTTTTGGTTTTTTCCTCCCCTGAGCAGTTTGTATGCAGGGGGGCAGAATTTTCGTGCGCTTTCTAATTAACGGGAATGGATTTCAACGCGAATGACTGAGGACCGGCAATTGGACAAATCGCTATGGATACGGATTTGAAACAAACGGCCAGTTCTGTGTTTCTGATCAATTGTCTGAACAGTGGACTTCGAGTTTTGGATCATGGTGAAAGTTCTAGGAATACAGCTGTTAATGTGGTTTTTCAACATGACATGGATTCAAGGAAAAGAATTTTGAATGGCGGACGGACTGATGGCGCTGAGAAGGACTGCGGGTCTGGGCTGGGATTGACGGCTGGAGAGGAATTCTCTCGCCAGCTTACTCCTGAACAAAGAGAAGAAGCTGGGGGTTTGCTTAATGGTGTTGGCTCGAGCGTTTTGGACAACAAAAGTAGATATGACATGCGGATGGACAAGTGATAAAAGATATTGATAAAACATGTTGTTTTTCTTACGGCCACACCGCGCCGAACGCGCCCGATTGTGATGTCACAATTGTGAGATTGTGGCTGCAGAAGTGGGAGCGAGAGAGGCTCTCACGGTGTTTGTTTCTATTTTCTTTTGATTGTTTATTGTCCTCGTCTGTTACTTTTGTAGTGATTCATTTGCTTTTTGGTTTTTTCCTCCCCTGAGCAGTTTATCTGCGAGGGGCAGAATTTTCGTGCGTTTTTTAATTATCGGGAATGGATTTCAACGCGAATGACTGAGGACCGGCAATTCGACAAATCGCTATGGATACGGATTTGAAACAAATGGGGAGTTCTGTGTTTTCTGATCAATTGTA